>PVHX01005860.1:0-107417 GCA_004024805.1 Geosciurus inauris | reverse complement strand
TCCCCTCTCTCTGGATTCCTGGTGATATGATCTCTCTCCCTCTTGCACATGCCCCTGCTTTTGTGGTTCCCTCTGTCATATGGATGCACCTAAGAGGACCTTCTAAAGCTGTTTGTACTCTTAGCTTCCCCAAAACTGTGGGCTCAATAGGCCTTTTTTGATCATAAATGCTCAGGCTCAGTTATTTCATTATAGTAATGAAAAATGGCCTAATGCAGTAAATTTCTTAAAAAGCATGATGTACATCTTGGCTGTTTAACACATTCCTTCACCCTGCACCCTCAATTGCCTCTTCCTCATCTTCTAATTGCCTTTTCTCAAATCCCATTCCCCCCATCCCCTTTCTTGAAGAATTTGACACCATTGCCCAGAAACTCCAAACCTTCTTTAGAAACTCCCTCATTGGTTCCCAAGATACCTACACCTTTCTGTTTTTCTCTCTTTGGTTCTTCCTTCTTCACATCCATCACCTGTTCCCTTGTCTTCTTCCTCCTGTTTGCTGAAAGGGGGCATCCGTCTTAGGCCCCATGCTATTTAAACTTTCTGTCCTCCAAACTCTTCCCTCACACAGGGAACTCTCACGTTGTCTGTCCTTCCTACTTCTCTAATCTTGTAGACCAGACTAACTCAATATTCTCACTTGGTATTACGGTTTAGATATGAGGTATCCCCAAAAGCTCATGTGAAAGACAATGCAAAATGAATCAGTTATGAGAGCCTTAAACTTATCAGGGTATTAATCCACTTGAATGGATTAACTGTGTGATATCTGTAGGCAGATAGGCTATGGCTGAAGGAGGTGAGTCTCTGCGGGGTGAGCCTTTGAGAATGTATTTTGTTCTTGGTGAGCTGAGCTTAGTCTCTCTCTGCTTCCTGGCAGCCACGTCCTGAGCTGCTTTCGTCCTCCACGCCCTTCTGCCCTGATGTTCTGCCTCACATCTGGCTCAGAGCAATGGAATCAGCTCTCTGTCAACTGAGACCTCTGAAACTGTGAGCACCAAATAAACTTTTCCTCCTCTGAAATTGTTCTTGCCAAGTCTTTTGGTCAGTGAAAAGGCTGACCAAAACACTTGGCCATGCGTGTCAAATTTCAACCCAACTTCTTTCAAAACCAGAGTTTACATTACAGGTGATTTCACTGAAGATTGAAATCAGGCTGGTATTATCAGCCCATCTCAAAAGCTGACTCATCCATAATGTTTTTTCTTTTCCCCACTAATCTTTGAGCATCCAAAGTGCTTTGTTCAAACTTTCATTGGATGACAGTTACCATAGGCTGAGTGGCTCATAGTTTGCTGTGTAATCATCTTATTACTTAATAACTTTGTAAACTTTGTGCCTTACTCTTCTCGTCTGTAAAATTGAATCTTCATTGTAGGATGGTCATGAGAATTAAATCAATTTATATAGTTAAAGTGTTTAAAAACAGTGTGTGGAACAAAATAACCAGCTCCATAAAATGTGGTAATTATTATCTCTATGCTATGAAAACCCTAAAAGTGGAGATAGCATTTCACTTCTCTTTGAATCTCCTGCAGCATCTACCATGGCAATTTCCATGTAATGGATGCTTAAGTTATTCTTGAAAATGATGACAGAAAAGATGCATGTGTTTAGAGTTGTTTCTAAAAGTAGAATTCAAAGACTTCTGCAGTTTAGACTTTATTAGTGGAAAACACACAGACACACACACACACACACACATCCCAGGGAAGAAGTTACCTTCTTCAGGGTCTGCTGCACAACTTTTATGTCTAAGCTAGTATGACAAGAGTCCTTCATAATGGTCTCACTGATATAAGACCCCATTTTAAAACCCTGGAGGAATGGCACTTTGAATCATCAGATTAAATTATATATAAAGTTTGTATCTAAGTATAAATTTTATTATACCAGAATTATTGTTTAGTTACTATTTTTAAAAGGGTAACTCTTGATTAACTGTGATTTCCATTCATGAGAGCTCCCGATTCTCAGCTCTGCTGGATAAATGAACTTCTGGGGTGAAGGAATAGACAGGCATCATGGCTTCACTGTCAGGGTTTCTTTCTGCTGCAGTGTGGATATGTGTTCTGGGTCAGGAGGAATGTCTCTATAAAAGCAAGCTATTACATAAAGCTCTTTAAGATTTATGCACTTTCTTTTATGCCTCTATCATAGCAGGATTGTTATGTAATGCTTGGATTTAAGCACTTCTGCCTTTAACTACAAAGGTCAAAGCAACACAATTATGTCTTTAGAAAGATACTTCATCCCCTGTAGTTAAGCCCTTGGACTTCTTTGTGTTCTTTCAATAAATGTTCACTGAGAGTTAATATACTTTAGTGGGTTTCTATTACCAGCAATCAAATAGTCTTGCTGAGGCAGCATTGTTCTTGAGCTAGAAAGACTACAGGGGAGGAGCAAAGAAACACTGGAAAGGCAGTGTTACTCAGTGGGAAGAGCCCAGGCTTTGAAATCAGACAGGGATCCAAGTCCTTATTTTATTATTTACTACCTGTGTAAACATGTTGGGACTGAGACTCTTCACGTGGACAATAATAACAAAAAGTATTAATCATGCAAGATTTTGAAATTCTGATTAGAAATAATGTTTGTAAAAACAACCCAGTACGCCTGTAATTCCAGCGGCTGGGGAGCTGAGACAGGAGGATTGCGGGTTCAAAGCCAGCCTCAGCAATAGCAAGGCACTAAGCAACTCAGTGAGACTCCAAATATAATACAAAATAGAGCTGGGGACGTGGCTTAGTGGTTGAGTGTCTCTGAGTTCAATCCTCAGTACATCCCCTACTCCCCAAAAAAGAATCCAGTACTTTGTGCCTGGCTCAAAGATGCTATTATCCCTAAGAGATTACATTTCAATAGCCTGAAAATAACCTTACTGATTAAAAAATCCAGTAGCTAAATTATAGAATTAATCAATCAGTTGGATGTATTTCATATAACACCTAATTGAGGATTTAAAGAACAAAATTAAAAACAAGGCAAATTTTTGTAAACAGGAGAAAAAAAAGTAGATACATTTCATACACATAAAGCTCTAAAAGACCTGGAGAAAATAACTCTACCACAATTCTAACTAATGGAGGTTAAAGATTCAACTATAAATGGAAGGCTCAAAGGATTCATGCAGATAACCTAATAGAATGTAAAGGAATCCTAAGAGAAAGCTCTATTTATTCTGTGGGGAATGTAGTTAGTGTTATCAAGCATTTGATGTTCTTTTATAACTACAGGAAGCAAAGAAAAAACATGAGTTATATTCTATCAAGTAAAAAGTAAGACAGTCTATCTGCTACCGAGAGATTATAATGTGGTAAATTCTGTTGTAATTTTAGACCATTTTAAACACATTTAATGGGCAGAATGAGTATAGCAGAGTTTCTGGGTATTTTGATGAATGCCACATGAACAAAAATTACAATACTACCTATCTGATAGTGATCTCAGACCAGGTGCATCATATTCATTGGACAATTTGTTCTTGTATGATCCTGAGTTACTTGTATCAGAAAGAAAATACAGATAAATTATGAGTTTCTAAGTGTATGCCCTGGTGGAGGAAAAAAATAACTTCATTAATTTCAATGGGAACATTTCATTTTTAGTGTTGTAAGTCACTTTTTGAATATGGTGCCTGAAATAATTTTCTCTGATAGTTGAGAGAACAGTGAAGAGACTATTTATTACCTGGGATTTCTCCCCACCTTTCACAAAGGGCTGGCTGCCTCCTTCCTCTGGAGAGGAATTATCATTGGGTACCTGTGGGTAAAAATCACAGGAGGCCCTTCCTCTGGGGCCTGTGAACGCTCCCTCCTCTTGTCCCCTTATCACCTCTAGGGGTGGTAGAGTTTCCCATTCTTGATAGGCCATAGATACTGGGTCATTTCTGGTTGGTTTTCCTAAATATTGCTATACTTTATATTAACTCTCCTCAATTACCGTTTTGAGTCTGCTGTTTCCTGCTGGGCTCTGATTGAGAGAATGCATTCATAAAAATTATTAATAGAAAGAAAAAATGACTTTGTTGCTTTTTAAGGCTAGTACCTAAAACTATTTTTAAAGTGTTGTCTGAAAGAAGTCATTATAGATGGCATGCTTTGATGAATAAACAGGTCTTATCACTGTTTGCTGCTATAGATAAAGTCCATAGGCTTTAGAATTTAAAAACACAAAAAAACTAGATTGATTGAAATTCACTCCTTATCACTCTGCTGTCCCATCACTCTGTCACTGCATGGGACAAAGGGCCATCCAGTTCATTCCCAGGAGGAAAACAGATGACAGCAAAACGTGGATCTTCTTTTCCTTCAGTTTTCTCTAGGAAAGAAGAATGTATTAAGAAAGGGGACTGAGAAGGCCTGGCCGAGGCCCCTCTCTCATGGCCAGCCTGTCTTAACTCCAGACCACCTCTACTCTAATTTCCGTGCTGCAAGCTATGTCCAGTGCAAGGATAAGGTGGGCAAAACCACTGGGTGCCATATGGGTAGAAATCATAGGAAGCTCCTTTTTATCTAGTCAGCATTGACACATAGCTACCATCCCTCCACCCCAACACCAAGATGGGGGTTCATTGGCTCTTGCACAGAGCCAAGTTGTCCTTGTAACCTTCGCACTACTTTGTGTGAAAGGTTAACTCCATAAAATACTGATTAAGCCCAAGTATGCAACTGGTACGAAGGCAGCTTTTTTCAAGGGATTATTACTTTTTTCTTCCACTACTTTTCTCCCCTTCTATTTCTACTTCCTTCATTCACTTCTACCTCTTTGTTTTTGACTTTCACTTCTAATACTGAGATAAAATATGCAACTAGACTTTTACAAAAAGCAGGGAACAATCATTAGAAGACTTAGCATGATGAGTGCAGGAAGTGTCACCTGTTGACTCACAGTCCTATTCTTAGTGGTTGGGACACAGTAGGTGCTCAATAACTAATTACCAGAAAAGTGAGTTTCTCAGTTACCATTGTTTTATGCCAGAGTTGGGTTGCATATGATTATAAAGAACTTATGTGAGGATTTATATCACTTACAACTTTTTAAAAACAACTATCTGCACCAGCCCCACAGAGTGCAATATGAGGAGTGCTCATTACTACTCCTTAGAGATTTATATTAATAACTCAAGGGACACATAAACCTTGCGGGGGTTGGACCCTGTAGTCTTTGGAGGGAGGAACAAGGTGAGCACTTGGTCTCAGCCTTCTTGGCACATCTTCAAGTGACCCCATCTCTTATAATTCTTGCTTGTCTTAGTAAAATCATGACAAGACAGGGAGAACTTTCTACATTTAGTAACATTTATTTATGCATTCAGTATCAAGTACATAAGTGCAAATATCGAGTCCATAATTAAGTCCATTAGGAACTACAGAGAAAGTAATACAAATTGTAATAAATTTAACATGCTGGTACTTTTAGTTACCATACATGTAAATCAGCCCATCAATCCCAGACAACAAAAGTACTCCATATTCATTTTGGATTTATTCATTTATTTAATTATTTTAAGTTATACAAAACTGATTACCATAAGTACGGTCGACTGTTTTTTTTTTTTTTTTTTTTTATGGTGTGTGTGTTGGAAAAATGCTAAAACATCAGTCTACAATTCTAATATAATGTTATTAAAGATCAATCCAACCAGCAACCCAAGGACATATAAGCAATTTCCACTATTGCATCAGTGCACTCGGCAGGAAAGGCCTAGCCACGGGGGGACGTTAGAAGCTACAGAAGCATGGCAGAGAGGAGAAGAACACTGAAGCAGGAAGGAGAACGTGGGCTCTCACCATCATGCACTTTTTTTTTTAAGCAACACAAAATTAAAAACCACATCTAATACACTTTTTTTCTAAACTTTAGTGCTTGACACAAGTGACTCAAATATCCTAAGAGTAAAGGAACAGCCTAAAAACAGCTGTTTTTAAGTTTGCCTCTAAGAGTATGGTACTGGGTGTGGGGGGGGACAATCAATTTGCAGTAACGAGTAAGAAGAGAGCTGCTGCCTCTCCAGACGTCCCTGTTTGTGTCCAGTTCCCGCTGGGATACTTGTCTACTCAGCATGTCTTTTGGCGCCTGGGATTTTAGCTTGAATCCTAAAAACAAAACAAAACAGAAATCAAAGGGTTAGATTGTAAATTATTAATGAAATCAGTTTATGTATCCATTCTGTTTCTTTAATTAACTAAGATTAATTAGCATAAGATTCTGGAAGATATTATGGTTTCGTGTGTGTGCGCGCACGCATGTCCATAAACACTCTTCTATAAAGCAATAAGAAGGAAATGAAAAGTGGATAATGAGTGACCCAAGGAAGCTACCTACTCTACAATATAAATTTTTAGATGGATGAAAATGTTGACTTATTTCAGGACTATAGAAATGGAGCTGTGATACAGTAACAGTATTACTTTATCCCCTAATCTGGGGCACTTCAGAAAGAGAAAGGAGGGTGCAATTACTGCCTGTGCCAGGAAGATGAGCATAAACAGAGATGGTTCCAGGGGAAGGAACCTGTGTATATCCTCAGCGCGGCCAAACTACTCAGAACTGGATTTAAGAAACCTGGATCTCCACCCAACTTTTGCTACTCATTCACCTAACAAACGGGCTTTTCTAGCCCTAGAGACTCATCTTTAATATGTGGGTGCAGAGCAGATTGTCACCAAGGCTCCCCCGATTCTGTGATGCACACAGTACGGTTGTGTCATTTTAAGGTAGGTTTACACCAGAAGTGTTCTGTTTGATAATTTGAAGCTTAATGAGTTCATCATGCAGAATTTAACCGAGACCTTCTCCTATGACAGGCACTTTTCCACATTCTGGAATTCAGTGGTCAACAAAAGGGAAAAGGTACCTGCTCTAATGGAGTTTTCATTCTTGTAGGGGTTGAGAAGAGAGAAGCAAATAGACAAGATAAGGTGGGAGGGTGCCAAGTGCTATAAAACAAAACAGGGTGGTATGCAAGGAAGTGGGGGCAAAGTAGATGGTGCCCACCTTCAACCCATGGAGCTGAGAAACAGATGTGCAGAGGACAAGAAGGAGCCCACACACCCACACAAAGATCTAGAGGTTTTAGGCAGAAGCAGCAGCAACTGCGCAGGGCCCGAAAGGAAGGATAAGCTTAGGGAACAAGGAGGGTACAGCCCAGTGATCTGAGGCATGGAGCAGGGAGGTCTGAAAGGCAGGCAGTACCCAGATGGTGTTGGAATTGTGGGCCATGGTAGAGGACTTAGATTTTATTCTGTGTGATGAGAGGCTATTGAAAAATTTTATGTAGGGGAATGATGTGATCTGATTTATGTTTTAAGAAGATAATAGTGGCTATGTGAAGAAATTGGGGAAATGAGAATACAAGCAATAATAGAGCAAGGAAAACCTATGACAGTCCAGGTGCCAGAAAGCAATGTCAGAGTTTTATGGCAGAGATGGAAATAGGCAGGTGACCAGCCTGGGGATCTAGTTTGGAAATGGAGCTGACAGGACCCCCCTGACCTGTTGATGGGTTGAATGCATGGGCAAGGGGAAGAGGAAGAATAATGAAGGACGATTCTTTAGCTTTGGGCCTGAGCAACCAGGTGAATGATAATGCAATGTAATTACCGAGACGGGGAGGACTGAAGGAAAAATGGGTTCCAATGTGAAGTTGCAAGATGTTTGGCCATGTAAATCTTAAATGTCTATTGGACATAGAATAGAAAATATCAGATAAACAGGTAAGTAGACCTGGTGCTCAGCAGAGGAAGTCTGGCTGGAAACATAAGTATGAAACCCTTGACATTGGAAGTTATAGAACCAGGAGAGGTGGATGAGAGGAGAAGCCAGGAGGGACAGGACATGTTGAGAATGGCCACCTAATTTCTACATGGATACTTGAATAAACGCCAAGGAGCTCACTGCTCCCTGGCTTGCATTGTGAAAAAACTCTCATTTTTACTGTGTTATCTCGTATTTCATTCAAATCTCAGAACTTCAGGAATTTCTACTCTGAAGAGAAAAAGAGAAAGCCTACCTCTTTCACAATGTTAGACCTCCAAATGTTTGAGGACAGCCATTGTGTTCTTATAAAGGTGTATCTTTTCCAGGGTCATCTAGTGAAGTTTGATCTTTACTAGTCATTACTGTCAGATTTCTAGTACCTCAATACTGGAATCACTGGGGTGGCCTTACTCTAGTATATTAATGTATCTCTTAAAATGGCCAATCCTGAAATAAACTGAACACATATGTGAAATCACCAAAATGGAATATAGGGACTGTGCCCTTTTTTGATTTATGCTTCATACTTCCATCAGTAACTTCTACACTTGCACTGACTTTTTAAAAAGATGCCTCAGCATACCATGACTCATACTTGGCTGTGACGCATTAATCAATTTAAAAATCTCAGGTAGTTTTTGCACCCACTACTGTTATAGCTTATCTCAGCCACCCCTCCTTGATTCTTTTGCAAAGTGGACTTTAAAAAAAAACCTAAATATAGAACTTTCCCTTATAATTTCATTTTCTTGATTCCAATTCAGCATTCTAGATTGCTCAAGATTCTTTGATTCATCTTGAATCTTGCCCTCTCTGAATTTGATTTTGCTCTAGGACGTGTGTCACCTAGAACTTGGGAAATTATATTTGATTTAACTCCACATTGCCATGAGAAGTAATGGTGTTGACAGGGATAGGCTCAAAGGCAAGATGCTATAGCACCTTTCTATGCCTTGCCCCAGACAGATATCTGGTGGATTAAGGAACATCTTTTGGGTCTACTAGAACTCTATAGACTGTGCTATCATCTCTGGTTTTCTACACAAGGACACCAGGAAGGCTTGTTGAGTACCTCACTGAAATGAGAATACTCACTGGCTAGAACAGTACAGAATCTCTCCATTTAGTGAACACACAGCTGTATGTGTACCTATAGTTTTACTAATTTATTCTAGAATTTTGCTTGGAATTAGGCATTCAGTTCACCCAAAGGTAAGTTCTAGGATCTATGCTTTCTTCCCATGTGAAAACTGCAGTATCTCCAGTTTGATTTCAGGTGTTAGGGAAGTCTTTCATTTGCTGAAATTTATTGGAGCTCACCAAGAAGGCTTTTACATAACATTGGAGGCAATTTCATCACCCTAGACTAGAACTCACCTAGATATAGGCAGCTGTATTCACTTATGGCAAATTTCTTATGTTCTAACTTAAAGCTTTAATTCCCCGTATAACACTTATTTTGCCTTTTCAAATTTGAGGTTCTTTTCAAAACTCTAAAAAATGTTACTAGGTATCACCCCCATCTTAGATCTGGAAAACTGATACAAAGAAAAATTAGATGACCTGGACAAGGTATCTCAGTGTGGAGAAAGTGGCAAGAGGGTTCCCTGACTCAGTCTGGAACTGTCCTTAGAATTGATCTCTACACAGTAATAGGAGAAGTGAAGGAGAAGGATATGTAAAATAGTACTTGTTTGCTATGACTAAGTACGAATACTTTATAGATGCTGTCTTATTTAATACCCAAAAACCCTATGAGGTAAGTACTGACATTTCCAACTTACTGATAAGAAAACAAGTTCACAGAGACAACATTTATGATGAACTCATATTGCATAAATGCCAGAAATGGACTCAAACTAGTCTCTCTGGTTAACCATCGAGTTCTTAACTGTTCCATTAAAATGGTATAAATTCTTTGGTTAGAATCATTCTAACATGAAATCAAGATTTCAGAGGTCAAAGAGACCTGAGATATTAGGGCTCATCAAGAAATATCTTTTAGACTTCAATGCCAGACAGAACAGATTACTTACCTAGTTTCTCTTTTTGGTCTAGCTACCAGGAAGCTCAGAGCCAACTTAGAGTGAAGGTCAATCTTAGAAGCCTTCTCAGTACTCACGGATGACAGGTTCTCTCTCTGTTCCTTTATATAATACTGATTTCCAAGTGTAATTTAACAACTACATTTTGTGCATGTGTGTGTGTGATTTTCTCTGCCATCTGCTTTCCCTTCATTTTAACAGCCTATGTCCTTACCACTTTTGTTGGAATTATGATAGCTTGTAGCTTATTGCCACTTCTCCTCCAGTCTCTCTCCTCTTCAGTTGTTCTCTCACTAGACTGTGGTAGGTGATCTTCACAAAATACAATTCTGACTACATCAATCTCCTCCTTAGGAACATGGAGAGCTAGCCATTCCTATTGGATCAGAGTCAAAACTGCTCAGAGCATTCAGGGCCTGGTCCCAGCCTCTCCTCCTACATTTCTTTTTTTTTTAAATATTTTTTTTAGTTGTAGATGGACACAATATCTTTATTCTACTTATTTTTATGTGGTGTTGAGGATCGAACCCAGTGCCTCATGCATGCGAGGCAAGCAATCTACCACTGAGCCACAAACCCAGCCCCTCCTCCTACATTTCTTCTAACTGGTCTTTCCACACATTAAGCTTTGGACACACTGTCTGACTCACTGCTTCCTGAACATGACCCACATTTTTTCAGGCTCCTTTGTTTTTGTTTATATCGTTTCTTCTTCTTGCAGTCTTTTATTCTAGCATCCTCTAGGCAGTTCAGTGCCCAGGCCAAATGACACCTTCTCTTAGTGGCTTTCCATGGTTCACTCTAGGAAGGATCAACTGTATCCTCATTGGTCTGACTTTAGTATTTTATGCAACTTTACTTGTATTTCTTAAATTGCTTTATAGTTATTTCTTTATAATTTTGTTTGCACCAATAGGCTGAGAGCTGGATTTATTTCATTCATCTTTATACCTCCTGTGCTTATTTTTTTTTAATTTTTTTAGTTATTGATGGACCTTTTATTTATTTATATGTGGTGCTGAGGATCGAACCCAGTGCCTCACACATGCTAGGCAAGCGCTCTACTACTGAGCCACAACCCCAGCCCCCTCCTGTGCTTATTATTTGAAGTATTCAGAACAAAATAGGTACTCCTCTTTGTAGAACCAATCAATCAGCAATGCCCACTCCCCATTAAGAGATGTGATTTTTCTCAAGATCACCAAACTGAGTATTGTACAACTTAGGTTTACAACATCTGTCTTCCAGTACTAAACTCCTGTCCTGGTGTTCTGTATTATAGTTCCCATAGTACTAACTGCTAAAGAGTTATCTGGGGAGGTCACTGAAATATACATTTCAGGTTACCAACCCTAGAAATTCTAATTCTATAGGTCCAATATGGGATTTGTGTTTTTGAACAGGTTCTCCAGGTTTGGGTACCACCAATTTTCACATGATACCCTGCTGGCATTTATCAATACAAAATAATGACTTTTGTCTTTCATTTGTTTATTTGCACTAGATGCTGGTTACGCTGGGGTCCAAGCTGATTAATTTCAGACATTTTGAAATGTGCTGAAGATCTGTTACAGATCCATATTCACCACACAACCTGAGTTCCTTAAGAGTTTAAGAGAATATAAATGATACATAGTAAAAATAAATTTTTATATACTTCAGGAGGGAACTGTTGTTGATGATATGTAACCTAATAGCAGAGGAACTTTAAAGTTGTTGTCCTTTCAATTTGTTTATTTTGCTTTTATACATCTTTGCCTAAAATTCTGTCCTCTAAATCTGATCATCACCTAGGTCCAACTACATAGTTATTCGATTATTAGATGGAGTCCATGTTGACAAAGACTCATCCTTCGGTGACATGTTTTTGTAGCTGAATATTAGTTTAACCTTCAATTAAAATCTTGAGTAGTAATAACAACATAAAAACTATCTTTGTAGATGGCAACAAACCTATAAATACCAATGTAAGAATTAGGGAAAGCTACTCACTTAAATGATCATGTTAGATGTGGATATGTAAAACTGGAATCTTTATCCCTCCAATACATTAGGTAGCCCATAAGGTAGGTTCTGTTCAAGACTTGGGTTTAAGAAAGCAATGGTGTCAGCCGGACGTAGTGGCACAAGCCTGTAATCCCAGCAGTTAGGGAGGCTGAGACAGGAGAATCATGAGTTCAAAGCCAGCCTCAGCAAAGGCGAGGTGCTAAGCAACTCAGTGAGACCCTGTCTCTACATAAAACACAAATAGGGCTGGGGATGTGGCTCACTGGTCGAGTGCCCCTAAATTCAATCTCCAGTACAAAAAAACCCAAAAAACAAAAAAACAATGGTGTCAATCAAACATACTTACAGAGTTAAAGTAGTATAATTAAAATATTTAGGTAGCAAAAACTTTACCCATTTCAAAGTTTAAAAGATAACTTTAATGGTTTAAAAATTAGTGCTATTCATTTTTTAAAAGATTGAAAATGTTAACTTAAATGTTTCTATTTCAATTTAACCATTAGTTTTCTGAATCAGGCTTCCTTTCTTCCTCCATTTTGCTCTTGAACATGGGCCTACCCTCGGCTCGAACTTTAAATCATTCATTATTAAAACTCACTCATGATGATACTTAATTCCCTGGAAGTTTCATTTAATTGAAAGTTTTGAAATTTATACTTGTATTTCTGAAATAATATAATTAAGAAGGGAATGAACATACAACTTGAATAAGTCATACATTAACCTATTATTTTACTATCTTTATTACACCTATCTAATTCATTCAAAGGCCTACTTAAGACAGTGACACCTTTTTATGAATCTTGCTGGACAACTTACTTTGCCACAACAGCATTTATGTGAGTCCTCACAAGTCCCAGGTATTGGTCAATCTGTGCCTACAAAGAGAGAAGTAATGAGCACAACCAAAGACCACGTAGTCAAAATTTAACATGAATGTCTGACACCACAGAGAACTTACCTGGTGCTTAACGTACACTACGGGTAGAGTAAACATTGAAACCACAGCTGGGATGAAAAACAAATGCAGTGTTAATATTCTGAGAGCTTATCAATAATAATAAGTTCATAGACACATTTTATATAGTCATGTGATATTGCAACATTATTTGGAATAATTGGCATGACAGAGCAGTTTTAAGGAAAGCGAAAGGATGCTGAGCCCTTTACAGATGTCATCGTTCCTAGAACGAGGGTAGCCTGTGCCCTCCTAAGATGAAGATGCATCTCTATCCATAACTGCTGCTATAAACAGATATTTAGAAACCAAATATAACCCATGTGGATGAAGAGAAAAAAAACCCCTTCAGACTTAGAAATTCATTACTGGTATATGATATGTAATAGATTCTTTTATTGAACTGTGATAGTAAGGAAAATGCTCTGCTCAGGGATATCTGGCATCCGTTCCTTGGGACTTATTAGAACAAGCTAAATGCTTAACAGCCTAGGAAGCCTCATGTTCTCAGGGGGTGTGAAGGAAGACACGATGCCCTCTTGTCCATCCTTACCCATAAGCAGCAGGGTCAGGCCATTGAAGAGGGCGCCAACGTAAGTCAGGAGCCACATCAGGACTGCAAACTGAAGAATGAAAGGATGATCAGAGGGGCTGGGGCTATGGCTCAGTGGTAGAGCGCTTGCCTAGCATGCGTGAGGCACTGGGTTCGATCCTCAGCACCACATATAAATAATAAATGAATAAAATAAAGATCCATCAACAACTAAAAAAAAAAAATTTAAAAAAAAAAAGAAAGGATGATCAGAGTTTCTGAAGCTGTTCTTGACAGACTCAAGCCTCATATTGTTAAATTTTTAGATTAAAATCAATTTTTCTAATTGGCCTTTCAATTTTTTTTTTCTAACTAGGATTTCTGATTAGAATTTTTGGGATCACAGTGATAGGGAATAAAAAATGAATTTCAATGGAATGATTTCAACAGGAAATGAAAGAACAATAGGTGTTTAAAGTCCATCATGGAATCACCAAAAGAGGGCTGTCATTAGCTTCCTTGGAGACCTTCGGATCACAGTGTTATAAGATTTGAAGGAATCAGGGAAACAGTAGTCTAGTCAGGCTTGACAGACTATCACCTTTGACCTGTTTCTATATAGGCCCTTGAGTTAAAAATGGTTTTTACATTTTTCAATGGTCAAATAAAATCAAAAGAAGAGAAAAATATGTGAAACGATATTAAATTCAATTTTCAGTGTTCATCAGTAGAGTTTTACTGGTACACAGTCACAATCTTCCACTGCTGTGTTGTCTTTTGCTGCTTTTGTGTCACAGTGGCAAAGTTGGATAGACAAAGTGTCACATGCAAAGCCCAAAATGTTTACTGTCTGGTTATTTAGAGAGAAGGATTGCTGGGCCCTGCTCTAGCCCCAGTTTTACATAGTAAATGGAAACATTACCTTAGAAGCTCTAGGGCAGGTAATTATAATCTCCTGGTGTCTATCTTTAGTTACTACTGGTAAGTCATCATTTCTGTGAAACACCTCGAGGATCAAGATCACATCTCTCTCTTTTCCCTCTGCCCTTCCTTGAGCAGTTACCAGGCCACCCCTGGTACAAGACCCCTGCCAGGGTGTGTACAGAGTGCACCCGGAGGCCAGAAAACTCGGAGACCTGGTCCTGCCTGCCCCCACTCTGCTCGCGGCCTTGCTGAATCATGATTAGTTATCACCAGGTATGAAGCCCAGGCCCAGGTCCTCACACACATTGCTTAGAGCCTACTTCTGCCCTTCAGATGGCTCTGCCTCAAGACACTCAGAGTCTTACCATTAGTAGAGTCCAGAGTTTCTTTCAAATGAAGAAGTATGTGTGTTTTTCACATTCCCCAAACTAGATTTTATTTTAAAATTAATTTTAGAAAATTGAGTGAGGAGTTTAAAGTTTAAGCACACACATCCTGATGTGCTATAAAAAGAACAGAATTAGTTGTATGATCTGGGTTTGATCCTAGCTCTGCCAGACTACTGGACTACCTTGGATAAGTGTCTTAACTTCTTGGAGACAGTTACATTTTCTGTAAAATTAAGGAATGGAGTCCATGATGCCATACAACAGGAGAGTTTCTGACTCTAGAATATAACTAGCATAATCTTCTCCATAATGTGGCAGTTTATAATATTTTATTTTTAGCAAAAAACAAAACCTTAAGATCATAAAGCAAAGGGCTTAAGGAAACATACTTTTAAAGAATCCACCAGGTCCTGGACCAGGAAGAGCCTCCGGAGCTCTTTCAGTGTGCTGTTCACATAGAGCTGCAGGCAGTCCGTGTACTTCTGAATCTGCTCCTGGGACAGGGTGATCTCAAGCTCCAGGTAGGCCCTGTCAACAGATCACAGCATCGGATAACACTATCAGAGAGATGGCACACAGGCAGCCATGCCCCGGTGCCAGGTGAGTGTTCCTTCTCTCATCTGAGGCAGTGAGTGACCAACTCTAGGGGTCATATCAGTGGCTGCAGGGCACCATGCTCTCCAGCTTCCTGGAGGAACGTATGAACGGGGGTGGGAAAGCATTGTGACTGTTTCTATCCACTAACAAGAATTTAATAGCCTGAGATGATAATTCATGGAAACTGGCTGGGACTGGAGAAAAAAAAATCAATGCAAAACAGCTCATTTGCTAAATTCTCCATGACTGCATGGAGATGAATTGTCTTCTTTAAATAATTGAGCTATTTGAAAATCCTAGCTGCCAATTATTATTCCTCATTAAAACTCTTAAGAATTCATGTTTAAATTCTGAAATTTATTTCCAGGTTTATCTAGGGAGCACTGGAAACTCAAGAGACCCAGATCATATTAAAATAATCATTGGTTCTAGTGAATGATATTTTTAGAAATGGGATTTTTAAATTGTTAAATTTAACTTGTGGGTTGGTAAGATATATAAAATGCAATATATTTGTTTATAAAATAAAAATATATAAAACATATATAAAAAACCCCATCTATGCTTCCTCCGCTTGGCCACGCTTCCCTGCAGAGGTCCAGGCGCCCTCCCTGTTTCAAGATGCCTGCCTCAACTATTTCAAAGCCCTGCCTCTGCTGTTTCAAGATGGCACTTTGCCTGCCTAGAGGGAAATTCCTGGAGTTCTGAAAGGCCTGCATAACTCTGGGAGTGAAGAAGAAAAGGGCAAAGCAACATTTGGCCTGAGTTGTAAAGGAGTGTTGTGTCTCCTCAAAATTCATAGGTTGGAATTCTCACCTCCAGTCATGAATGGCATTACGATGTGGGATCTTTGGGAGGTGATTAAGTTAAGAGGAAGAAGATCTCATCAAAGGGATCCCTGAGAGCTCTTTTACACTCTTTATGCCTTGTGAAAATGCAATCAAGAAGACAGCAGTCTGCAAACCAACCTTGTGGGCATCTGGTTTTGGACTTCACAGCCTCCACAACTGTGAGAAATAAATTTCTGTGTTTAAGCAACTCAATTTATGGTAGTTTGTTAAAGCAGCCTGAACTAAATCAGGGAGTTTACATTTAAATGCCATGGCTCTTCTTTCCTTAAAGAAGGAGAAGGAGAAGGAAAAATAGTGATCTGTCTAGATAGTGTGTTCTGATTCAAAATATACTGAGTCAGATGTTCCTTTTAATGATAAAAATGACTCAGCCAAAGGAAATTTTAATATTTTAAATTTGTCCCCTGAAGGAAGTGTTGAGGTAACTGGGGCTAGACTCTTGTTGCTATAACCAGGTATAAGAAGGAATAAGTCAGGTGAGAGCTAAGTCCCCATGTGACAGCCTTGGGGACCAAGAACGTGATGGAGACAGCATGGTTGAACACACTGAATGTTGGATGACAAAGGGAGAGACTGGGACAGGAAGAAGGATGAAGATGTTGACTGGTCACTATTGAGGGCCACTCAAGTAGGTGTTCTGTATGCCACTCGTGTGACCAGGCTATAGCCCAGAATGTCCACATTAGAAGGACAAATACATCCCTAGGGCAGGAATTCCCACACAGTAACACCAACTGACATGGGAGGCTGGGAAGGAAGGTCTGAGAACAGCATTTTCCTTTTGTCTACAGCCTGCAAAGAGGCACTGTTTTCCCTGTGAAGAGCCCCCTGCCACTGAGGCTTTGGTTTGACTGACTGGTGAGGGAGAGCCAGGACAAGTACAGAGCTGGCATCAGTGAATACCCAGGGCCATCCAGAAGGAATTCTGCAGCAGTATCTACACATCTTATCCAGGACTCAGAACTATCCCTTGGTTGGTTACAGAGGTGGGGACAACCGCAATGAGCTTGGATTTGGGGGCAGCTGGCAGGTGCAGGGGTGGTGCTGATGGTCAGTGCCATGAGTGTCTTGGCTTACAAGTCAGAGGATAAACTGTGGTGGAACTGGGTGGATGCTACTGGCCGAGCTAACACTGTCCACTGCCACATTGCATGTGTCCTCTTTCTTAATAGATTGCCTCCCTTTTAAAAAGTTTCCTTCTTTTCAATACTCATTCTAATCAGATTTCCCCAGTATAAAAATTCAGAGGTGGGCACAGAGAAGACTGTTCATGAATCTTGTACCCCTCAGATGGTTGGCCCTTTGGTCTTAAATTTCCACAGAGAACATGGAAATAAAAATGAAACAACTTAGCTCTAGTTCTGTGTTATTTACTGGACATGTGACCTTGGGAATGTCATTTTGCTTCTTGGAACTTCAGTTTTTCCACCTGTAAATAGAGATTATAATGCCTTCCTGCCTTCTTTGCAGAATGGGGAGGATTAGTAATTGATGGAGTACTCTTTAAATGATAAATCATTATACACATATAATGGATTATGATTACTATTAATAGTTAAAGTAAAAAAACTAAACTCAACAATAAGTATCAGAATAAGGATAATGAAGTTTGTTTCAGAAATCTACCAACAGTGTTAGATATTAAAGCCAAGGTATTAGATGAGACTCTAGGAGGCCTGTTGGGTCTCAGAGAAATGTCTCCAGGATCATCAACAGGGGAGCCAGGGCTGCCCCTAAACTATCACAGACTCCAATGATTCCTAAAGCTGGTGCCCCAGTGCACCTGTGGGCTGGACTGGACTTAGGGGAGGAGCCCCGGGGGGGCTGAAGAGCTGGTCAGGAGGGAGCACTCACTTGAAAGGGTGGCCCTCGTCGGTTTTCTGCACAGCTTGTAAGACAGACTTGTAGATGCGGAAACTGATGGTGGCTGAGAGTGCAGCCAAGGCCAGGTAGGCCACGACGCTCACCACGCTGAACTGAGTCAGGGAGAATAGCAGCAGCAGGAAGCTTCCAAACACGATCCCCGTCTGTTTGATGTCCCGCCAGTACAGCAGGTCGATAGCTGTGGGGAGGGGACACAAACACACACACCACTGAACTCTAGCAGTGCCAGAAGTGAGCTGCTGGCTCTGTCCACCCAGCTGCTGGTACAGCAGGTTCCCACTGGGCATTTGGATTCCTAAATGCAAGCCAGTGGACAGATGGCTACACCAAAGGGCACTTCCTGACACTCCATTTCGGTTTGGAAAACTTTTCCATTGCTGGGCATAGTTCACAAATTCACAGAGAAGACTCCAGTGACCATATCTCTATGGGTATATAACAGTGGGCTATAGCATCTATCCCGGGGCTGGAATTATGTGGCTTTCAAAAAGAGGACTCTGTGAAGTACCTGACATCCTGTGGATATCACTGATTATATGCACATCTTGATGCCCTGCTGTCAATTTTATGTTTCAGTGAGGGCCTGTAGATATGTACATCAGTCATACATAGTGATGAGAAAGGGCAGCAATCATGAAAGTACAGATTTGGGGGAAGTGGTATTTTTGGAACCAAGAAGGAAATCTGCGAGACTCTGGCAATACCATATGCATTTGGATAAAGGTATGACTTGCCCTCTAAACACAGGTAAAACTGAGGGGCTAGTGGCTGTTTTGGCAAACCCTGGGGCTGATATTTGGATTGAACTTTTGCACAGATTTGTTGGTTTACATTCTATGATTGGAAAACCCAGAAATGCAAGCTTTAAAATCCAAATCACATCTATCATTCAGTTATCATCCTCTTTCAATGTATAAACAAAAAACTAAGTTCAAAAGAATAAAAGCTAGCCAGGTGTGGTGGCACATTTCTGTAATCTCAGCAACTTGGTAGGCTGAGGCAGGAAGACTGCAAGTTCAAAGCCAGCCTCAGCAACTTAGTGAGCCCCTAAGCAACTTAGCAGGACTCTGTCTCCAAAGAAAAAAGAAAAAAAAATGGGCTGGGGATGTGACTTAGTAGCAAAGCATCCCTGGGTTCAATTCTGGTGGAAGGAAGGAAGGAAGGAAGGAAGGAAGGAAGGAAGGAAGGAAGGAAGGAAGGAAGGAAGGAAGGAAGGAAGGAAGGAAGGAAGGAAGGAAGGAAAGCCACAGTGCTTCAAATGTGATACAAATGGAAATATTTTGAATATTTCAGTTACTAGGATATGAAAAAAGGATACAAGCCTTATTGAAGAATCTCTGCAAGTTCATTTTCCTATTAGGCAAGTAACAAATGGTCTTTATAGAATGTTTTATCAATTCTGAGGATGAGAAGAAACAAATTTCCCCTATGTCAGCCAGACATAAACCGTAGTGGCTTAGACCGTCAGCTCCCTGTGCACTGTACCTGGAGATACCTGGTTTAGATTTAGATTCCAGTCATTTGCTCAAAGGAAAACAGAGGTAACCATGTTGAAGAGCGCAGGGAGCATGGTGGCATATGTGTCCCATCATTCATGAGTGTGTAATTAGCTGAAACAGCCATACAGGTTGAATATTCCTTGTCCAAAATGCCTGGGACTAGAAATATTTTGGATATTTTTTTTTTGGATTTAGAAATAGTTGCATATACATGATGAGATATCTTGGGGGCTGTGATCCAAGTCTAAACATGAAATTCATTTATGTTTTATATACCTCTTATAGTATTGAAGGTAATGTCAGATAATATTTTTAATATTCTGTGCATGAAATAGTTGCATGGTGTGGAATTTTCCACTTGTGTGGTTGCCCTGACACTCAGAAAGTTTTGGATTTTTGTAGTTTTGGTTTAGGGTTGTTCAATCTGTACTGTTGTCACATATCCTAGTGACAATCCAAGGCTAAAGAAGTGACATAGGAACCCCTTGCTCACAGCAGGCTTTCCTCTAGCTGGCTGGGTGCAGATCAGGGGTTGAGGAATGAGAGGCTGTTTATAATAGGCTGAAGACATCTCTGGCAGCCTGAAGCTGGGAAGAGAATTTATTCTCCATCCACCACCACTGTGTTCCACCAAAGATATTAACTCAAAAGATTCGAGAAGGCAGCCATTTGCTGGACAAAAACATGGTTTCCTTTCTCCTGCAGCACTTCTGCAATGTATAAAGCAGTGGAGAGGCGAGGCTTACAAGCATGTTTTGGGGTAGCGGAAATATACATATATATCTCCCCATTTTTCTCTTTTGAGGAAGGCCAGACTTACAACTAGGTTTCCAGAGGCCAAGGAGAAGCATTGCTCTCTAAAGCCTCTCTCTGCTTCCTGCCCCAATTACCAGTCACATTGACTATTAGAAATTCATTCCTTTGAACAACTGTTTTCTATCCTCAAAGTGGCTGTCATCGTCAGGATCTTTATTTAATGCAAAATATGCAGGGATAAGACAATATTAAAGATTTGCTTGTCAACAATACAGTTCAAATGAGTTCACCAAATAATTCTCCTTTTAAAAGAGTTTATGAGGACAAAACATCAAAATATAATCATTTTTAGGCAGATGAGAGGATCTTTTGGAAGATACCACTTGCAGCAAATCCCTAGACCCCTGAGGAGAAATGATAGAAGGGAGGAAGAAGGGATTTCCACAGAAGTCTGGCTCCCCCTGGGGTTGAGTGGGTCCAGAGGCAGAGGTGAAAATAGGCCTAGGCCTAGGTGTAGACCAGCAGGTCTAAAGGACTTTGGGGGCCTGGAGTCTTTAGTATTTATTCTGTTTGGAGCAGGGAGAGAGGCAAAGGGTCGTAAACAAGGAAATGAAACACCATAGTTTAGAGGTATCGCCAAAGTGTGACTTGCCACACACTTACTGAACCAGTATATTCACTGATCAAGAACCAAGTGCCAGGTTTTGTGCCGGGGTAAGGACATAGACATAAATGAATTGCAAAAAGCAAAGAAATACATGCAAATACATAAGAAATAAATTGTATCTGTTTTATGATGCCCACAGACTCCGATGGCAAGCACATTTGGAAGCCAATGCATGAGAAGGCAGCATGATTTTTGTTGAACATGGTACTCTTAGTACTGGAGGAGGTGGCTTACCCACCTGTGACATATGTAGGGGCACAGGAAACCATACAAATAGTTTTCAGACAAAGAGGAGACAGAATTTACTATTTTCAAGCTAATTCCGCTTAATGAATTGCCTAACACCTGTGAATAATGACATAAGTTCTGGAAAAGCCTTCTACATGTCCAGCCACCTGTTCACAGAGCTGAGAATGGTAGGCACCCAGTCTGGGTTCTCCTGGAAGAGTCTGTGGGCAGAGAGGTTAGCCAAATCACATTAGTTTGGTGAGGAGTCATCCTCAGGCAGGTCTTCCAAACAACTTGTGGAATTCCAGGAACCTTTTACTCAAGAGCTTAACAGAAGAATTACCTTAAAACAATGGGCGATGGATTCTGGGTGCTTTGTGACAAGATCAGTTGTTTACATGAACTCGGAAATGTTCAAAGCATTTGCATATGTAACATTTCAACTCTGTGATAAACTTCATTAGACTGGTAATCTAACAGGCCAGGAAGTTAAAAGTTAAAAAGCTTGTATACTGACTAGGTAATACAACAAGCCAAACCACCTCCTAAATTTGATGCCACTCTCCTATTGTATGTTAAATGTCCCCAAAAGTTATGCAAAATTAATTTTGGGCAACTTGATATGCATTTAAAACTGCTTTCACAAGTAGCTATTTAAAGAAAAATTCTTTAAGTGAAAACAAGTCATTACCCATAGTTATTGATCGTCCGTTGTATAGGAAACGTAGGAATAAAGCAATCATAAAATTATGTTCCTTTTTGAAGGAACTTAAGGTCAAAACTGGGATGAGCAAACACTCATTTAAAGAAAGCTTTACTTGATGCCCATGTCTTGTCTTGTCAATGGTAGCAAAAGTTGAATTTGGAAGGGGTGTGCTGAAATTGATGAGGAGGGTGTGGGATGGTTTGTATATGTAGGGAACAATTTGTTAAGGAGATGGGGTGGATAAAAGGGAATAGTATGAAGGATTAGTTGACAAGAATGGTGACTAATTAGCTGGGGGAAAAGGAGGAAGAGCTAATTAAGGGTGAAAGCAGCATTTCAAAGCTGGGTGATTGAGAGATTATCATCACTGACAAAAATAGGAAATTTGAGGGTAAACTGGTTTTGGGGAAAGATGACACTTGTTTTTAAACCAGATTCTGACATGATGACATGGAAGCCAGGCGTTTTGACACAGCCTGGGGCAGAGATGAGATAGCAATTACAGATGTGTTAAGGCTGATAATTACATACCATGCTAACTAATTTTTTTAAAAGCTTAGAACTGAAATGATTTTTTTTTAAAGGCTTTGTCACAGTAGTCCAGAGTTAAGATGGTCCTTAATGTCACAAATCCATTGAAATCCAGACGAGTTTATACAGTAGGCAACTGGAAATGTAGGTCTGCGATTTGGCAAATGGGGTGCAATGTTTCCATTTGGGTGTATTTGGGGTAGAAACGATTGCAGCCATGAATGTGGAAGAAATCTCCAAGGAGAGGCTAAGGGATGCAATTTAGGATAAAACCATAGAAAGTCCTGAGTGTTAGAAAGGGTAACCACAGTAAGTAGGTTACAGCAGTCAGGAAGAAGAAACTTCCCAAAGAAAAGGGTCAGCAAAGGAACACTGGATTTAGAGTGGGCGCAGAGCAGTGTTAGGAGGAGTCGAGATGGGAGCCCACTTTAAGGGGTTGAGTAAGTGGTGGAAGTTTACAGTAATAAAGAAGCTGTAATCTGGGGAGTAGCAGCAACAAGTAATCCTTTAGTTTGGGCAAAACCTGGGAATGTTGGTGCAAAGGGAAGAGTGAGGATTCTGGAAAGAGAAGATATTTGATTAAAGCAAAGTCTCCCTCAGAAGTAGGAAAGGATGGAATTAGTTACAGCTGTCTTTAAAGAAGGGAGAAGAAAGAATGGAGGGGAAAGACATTGAGGGAAGGCATGGGTGTGGTTACATTGTGTTGAGGTGGACAGGAAGTAACTTAGAGTGGCTTCAGGTAAATTCACTCAAATTCTCCTTGGAAAATGAGTCACGAGACCTTCCTGAGACTGAGGAGGTTAGCGACTATGGCTTCACAAGGGTAAGGTGTGTGTTGACCAGCACAATAGGGACAAGCCACTTGACTTGTTGCTGAGCACCTGACTGGCTGGTCCCAAAGGAGGTGGTCTGCAGATGTAGCCTATCTACTGGGTTTCATAATAACTATATGTTGAAAAGATAATACTTTTGAATATGTTGGATTAAACAAAACATATCATCAAAGTCAACTTTGCCTATTTAAGTTGTTGGTGTGGCTACTAGAAAGCTTAAAATCATGTACGTGTCTCACGTTATATTTCCATTCCACAATACTGCTATAAAGAAATATAGTAAGGATTCCAAAAGGAATAGATAGAAGGACGACCCCAAAGCAGAGAGGGTGTGGTCAAAATCAAGGATTGCTAGTGGATGCAGTTGACAGGTTAGATACTGGGAGCTCTGGTCAGTGAGTGGTGGGGCTGACCCAGGGGAGTTGACATAAGGTACAGGGTAGGAAAAGACTAAAATCCAAGAAGGTAGAATTGACACAACCTGCCCTGGACTCAGGCTAGGAATGATAGGACAGTTGAGGACTGATGGGCTGGCAGAGTGGCAATAGCTACGTGTGATCAGGTGGCAGGCAAATGGCCCGAAGCTCTGATGTTGGAGTGAGAAGAGTGGGAAGTGATGGAGTTGTGATCAGAGAAGCTCTGTTCTCTGAATCTGCTGTGTAAATGCCGGGTTTTCACATTTTATTTTTGCTTAGAATGATGTAAATTTGTGTAGGAAGCTTTATTGTACCTGCTTTGGTTTGAATACGGTCTGTCCCCTCTGAAATTCACTTTGGATTTTAATATTTATTGGAAGTATTAAAAAGGTGGAAACTTAATCTGACCATGGTGTTTAGAATGGGGGCCTTTGGGAGGGGATTAGAATTAGATAAAGTCATCAGGGTGAAGGCTCCCATGATTGAAAACTGTTGTCTTTAGAACAAGAGAGGAAGAGACCAGGACACACAGACACACATGTGTGCACTCCCCGCCTCTTGCCAAGGGATGCCCTGCACTGCCTCAGGGACGTTGCCAGCAAGAAGGTCATCACCAGATGCAGGCCTTCACCTTTGGACCTCTAGAACCATATGCCCAAATAAACCTTTTTAAAACTCACCAAGTCTGTTGTGATATGAGCAACAGAAAATGGACTAAGATACTACCCAATGTAGGAGGGTAGGTATTTGAATAAAGTTTCCTTAGAACTCAAGAAAGAAAAATGCAAGTAATTCTGTAACTGCAACAAATTACTCCCAAGTGGTCTTTGAGTACAAAAAAATACAGACAGGTTTTCTGTTTTCTTTTAAAAAATATCCTCCTAACACAGAAAAGCCAGGTAAGAATTTAAACATCTGAGCACACAATCACTAAGCACACTCACCAGGACAGGTATATTACTATATGTTACTTTGACAAGTATAAAATTATCAAAGCTAGTTTGCCAAAAACTGAGAGGCAACACTTTGGCTTTGAAATGACACATCAGTGAGTTCTGTGAACTTGATAAATGGAGTCTGTTTGGTAATGTCATTTTGGTTCCCAACTACAGATAAGAGCACATACTGCAGCCTACTTGGGACAATCTTAGAACAAATGCAGTTAAGGATGAATTGACAGATTTGTCCCAATATCCAACATCAAAACCAGTCCTCCCCCAGTCCTCCCCTCATTTTCCAGAATCTAGTTAACAACAGAAAAGAAAAAGAAGAGAAGCAATCCAAGGTTAGAATGAATAACTAAATGAAAATTAACTCCTATGTCAAATTTCTAGAAAGCTTTTAAGTGCAGTCTAAAGTTTTTGGTTTGGGAAACTATTTTAGACACATTCAATTACATGACCCAATAATGGCTGCAGTATTCATAAAGTTTATTAAAAATGCAAGAGCCAAAAAGACAGGGTTGCAGCTATTCTTAAATTATTTACAAGACAAAATGTGCTATAAGTAGATAATGTAAAATGGTAATAAATTGTGCACAATTGTCTGCATTATGGCTCTACATTCTTTTTTTTTAATATATATTTTTTAGTTGTAGATGGACACAATGTCTTTATTTTATTGCTTTGTATGTGGTGCTGAGGATCAAACCCAGGGCCTCACGCATGCAAGGCAAGCGCTCTACCGCTGAGCTACAATCCTAGCCCCTGGCTCTACATTCTTAAATGTATATTTATTTTACATGTTGGTCCAGAAAAGATCAAGAAAATGACAAGTTAACTTGTCATTTTAAAAAGGCTACTTTTAAAAAGGCAAAGTGAGAACTGTAAGAAATTCCTGCTTATAGAAATATCAGCATTCCAACAAAAGAATCATTGACAAATGATGTGGTATTGACTTTTATTTACTTTTTAGCAAACTCTGAATTATCTATGATAGCGACTACCTCGTGAACAGAATGAGGAGACTCACAAACCTCATCTCTCTCTAGCCCAGTGTTGGAAGCAGGGATAGAAGGCCAGTTTCTCTGAATGACTTTCATGAGGCAATCAAAATATTACTACAACATGTCGACAAGAAGAAACAGAAGTAACTTTCCCTACTTTAATCTTCCCTTATTTTACATGAAACAAGAAATGTAATGGAAATAAATGTAATAAAATACTTGAAACATAAACAAAGACCTTTAAAGGTGACATTTTCTAGTCAAGTAATCTATGAATTTCATTTACCAAGATTCTTACACTAAGGTTGAAAATTTAAAGGCTAATAATGTAGGAGCACTAAACGCAGAGGGGAAGCTGCTGGCAGGGACTTTAGTTGCCAGGGACAGCTACACGGGTTCCATTTTCCCAGCCCTTCCCTCACACTTCCTAAACACAGCCGATATGACTGTGGAGAGAAAAATGCTAACACTATTTCTAGATGTTTCAGTAACTCTGTGAATGTTTCAAAAGAGAAGATGCACAAAGGCTGGTGTTTCCTATACACAGAAAAAGAGCATAGCATTCAATCCACTACTCTAAATGAGCTTTGGTGGAACTAAGGGAAATGAAGAATTTGATGGTCAAAGGCACAGCCAACAGCAATCTCTAGTACTTTTGTCCCATGAGAGACAAAAGCCAGTGCAGTATTCCTCAATGGCTATTCCTCAGGTTGGACCCAAGGCAAGACCTCATGATGCTCATGTAGGCCTAACCTGTGTGAAAGTGAATATGATTCCTGTTTGCTAGTTCTCATTGCTAGGAGTAGCATTCCCATCAGCTCCCCGCTGTGATGTTAATATGATGATACCTAGGCCCAGGGTTGCCATGATGGAGGGTCTGACCAGGAAGTGAAACAGACAGGGCCGTGTATTTCATACAATTGGCCAGCTTCTTCTGCAAAAGCTCTAGTAAAGCCAGGGGGCTCATTTGCAGGGGTCTTCCCAGGGAAAACTGGGATCAAAGGAAGAAATGACCATACAGAGGGGGAAAAAAGGCAGTTATTAAAAGATATATATATATATATATACATATATATATTCAATGTTTTGACCAGGATTGTAATGGTAAAAATATTTCTTAAACTACAGATACAAGAAAAGCAATGATCTCTCTTCATACTTCTGTCCCATTCATTAAAATGTTACGCTTTTCCTGATGTTGGTTATTACTAGAGTTGAGGTTTGCTCGCCTGCAATTTGGTGAACAGTCTCTTGAAGGAAGGAGATAAAATATGACCACATTTGAAACCTGTCCACTATGAAATGGATTGAATTGTGATAAATTCACAATTGTGATAAAGAGTAAAATCTGTCACATTTTTACTTTTCATTTATTCAAAATGAACACTAGTTTTGGCAAAGAACTTGTAAGTAATGTTAGAATTTCCCCGTCCCCTTTGGCAATATAGGAAACAAAGAAGAGTTCTATTTCACAAAACAACAAGATAACTTTTCTTAGATTTGACTTAAAAGACGCAGCTCAAACATATTTTGGGAAATTAGAACTGTATACTTCTAAGTTCTAAAACTAACAATTTTCTTATTTGAAATACACTATAAATTTAGCATATAATTACTAAGCCCTTGAAGCCATTTTTATAGCTGTCACCCAGGCAGAAGATGGTTTTTCAAGACTCACTAATGTCAAATTCTTAGCTTTCAGATTGTGAGCTTAATTACAAAGCCGTCAAGTTTCTTCAAATGGCTGAGTGTACTTTCATAAAAACTGGAGAAATGAAATTTGTAAATAATATATGGGGCCAAATATGCACACAATTTAGAAATCAGGTTGAAAAAGATGGGAAGTTTGGTTGCGAGATATATTTAATTATTTTCAGAAATAAATATTAGATATTCTGAAGACTGTACCTCAGACAGACACATCTGCTGTGTATTCTGGGCTACATGGCTCTTTGATATTTCAAATGAGCACCTTTCAAAATAGATTGCCATAAAGTGTTTCCACAAGGTACCGTAAGCCAGCATTGAATTTCTACAAGATTTTATTTTGTACAATAATAACTGCGTTCAGATTGTCCTCTCCAGGAAAAGTTTCATCCTCCACAGTAACTTACATGCCAGAGTGGCTGTGACATACTGCCACACTCAGTCCACTAGGAGGTGAGGCCCACCCTTAGCCCTAAGCACAACAGGTATCAGCCCCTATTTCTAAGCATACTACCAGGTGAATCTGTTAGCACAGGGAAATCTGGGGAAAAAAAAAAAGATCTTTAGAGTACAGGTGGAATCACGTGGATGGATGGTCCTGATGAAATTTTGCTCCCTGGCACAGTAGCATTTGTATAGAAAAAACGTAGGCTTTAGGATCAGAGTGCCCTGTTCAGAACCTAGTTATGTCCCGGGGTAAATCACTGATCCTCTCAGCCTTAAAACCCTCCATTTCCTCCTCTATATAGGAGAGTGATGTCATGGAGGCTACATGAAGAGAAGGCATGTCACAGGAGCTTAGGACAGCAACTGACACACAGCTAATATCTGTACAGAACGGAGGACGATGGAGTGATGACAAGAACCATGGTAGACACTGGGCAAGACCCTGCCTCGCTGCTGAAATTTGTTTTATTTAAACAAAAAAGAACCTATATGAAAATATCTCAGAGGAGATAGATGGCAGTTCATTGCCTGTAACGCAGCATTAGTAACACAGGTGGCTTGTGTTGCTATGGGGCACGCTCTGGATTGGAAGCCAAGGAAGCCCTTTTACTACTTCATTGGCTACTTAGCACAAAATATTGGGCAAAGTTATTCAACTCCTCTGAGGCTCTGGATGCCCAAGAGTAAATTGGAAACATAGAGTTACATGTTTGGCAGAATGAAAACTGACTTTTTCATCTGGCAAAAATATTTTTCATTTGTGTGGCAAAAAATGAAAACGAGGACTTGTTAAGCCCGCACAAATGCCACTACACAGATAATTCATATTTTTAGAAAGGCATTGGGGAAAAAGCCATCTACCTCAGAGGCAGATGGCAGAACAGTAAGAAGTGAAGGCCTCTGGCATCATTAGCTGTGTGCCCTGAGAGAGGCCTGTCATCACCTGTGAATGAGGATAATGAAACCTACATGTTAGGATTAAGCACAATTCAAGTAAAGCATGCAGCAAAGTGCTCCATAAACATTAGTATTATTGGACTCTGTAAGATACTATCTATATATGTGTTGCGTTTGGTTGCCGCTTTAGCTCGTTTCGTTTTCACTGAGTAGAATGTGCTTTGCTTTATTAGCCCCTTTTTGGTCAATAACTCTTTCTAAATTGGAAGTGGAATCTGTGTAATGTAATACAGACTTTTAGCCTTTAAACATTCTTGTCTATAGCTGAAATCATTTTAACAAGATTATATAAATAGATACACAGAGAGATCCTTTTGCACATGTATACTGCAATTCTTATGATACCTTGTAATTAATGTCAGTGGAATATTCATGGAATATTCAATCTGCTCAATTTCTCCATGAAATATTTAATAATATGAAGGATAAAGCTCACATTACACATTTGCTCTCTAAGAAAAATGCTTACTTCCTAGTATTTCCAGAGGACAGTTTCCATGGTGTTGTACCGACTTCTTTTCACTGCATTCTGAGCTCCTCCTAGATCACACACTTGTCATCATTAGTACCCTGGAGCTCTGCTGGCCTGTGGCTTATTACCGACCAGTGGCTGCAACTCTCAGTGCCTATTAAACTCACCTGAGGAGTGTTTAAAAAAATACTGTCAATGCTTAGCTCAAATAAATGAGGATCTCCCGGGTGGGACCCAGGCAGCCTTAGGTTTTTAAAGCTCCCCAGGTGATTCTAACCTGCAGCAGGAGTTAAGAACAACTGTTTTTGATGAGGAGGAAATTAAAGTGAAGAAGATACATTATAATCGTTAAAGAAAAAAATCTTTTAGGTTTTGTTTAGATGAAAGTTTTCACAGTGGGGAGAAAAAAAGGCATAATTCATTTCTTACTATTTCTCTTCAGTGCCAATAAACCCACCCACCCAGTCAGTTATTAGTCACTTTTCAAGATAATGGCTTTGTTCTATCTGACAGAAGGAAATCAATGATACTAAAGATGACCAAAGGTCACTCAGTGTAAAAGATCCTAAACGATCTTGAATTAATCTTCATAAGTAGCTGTACATTGGAAATGAACATGAATGCCTTCAATGGATGAATAATGGCATTTGGTGTGAATTTCTGATTATAAATGTCCATGTGTTTTTTAAACACCCCCTAACCCCCGCCCCCAGCAAAAGTCAACTAATGCAAAACACATAGGACTGTGATGAAATAATGCCCTATATCGTATACACATAAAACAGAAAACTTGTCATCTTTTGGTATCTACTTTTGTTAATAGAAGAAACTCATAGTCTAACAATCAGTCTTTATGTCCAACTAAACTTGATATTCTATGATGCCTAGGTTGTCAAGTGTGTATATGAAATAAATTGATGGGTCTAAACATGTAAGCAGGAAATGTTACAAGGAATTTTCATGGCTGCCTTCTATTTTAAACATACTATTCTATGTAGTTGTCATCATTTTCCAAAAATATGATCCTTGATTGCTGTACATTTCTTATTTATTGGCTTTTAAATTCATGGTCCATCTATTTATTTTTGATAATTCTATTTCCAACAGACACACACAATGTGAAGTAGACTACAATATTTTGTATCAATGCCACCCAATCCAACAAACAAGAGGCAGAGCAAGTATGCTTTCAATTCTGAGATATGTTTACTTTTCCTTAAAAAATATACTGAAGAAAAACTCCCCAGAGGCATTAAAGATGAAAAGAAAACCTATTCTTTCAGTGATACAAAATAACCAAGTTAAAACAAAAATCAGCTGCTGCCCCAGAGTATTCTTGATCCCCTGAGGGCTGCTGCAAAACCCTGCAGGTTATATCCAAACGCCTTCTTCAGAATCATGTTTGTTAAACATCAAAAGACACTTCACCTTACGGACACCCAAGTTTATGACACACAATTCATTCTTGCAAATTATCTTTCTCCTTATCATCTTTCACTGAGCTAGGTGAGGGGCAGAATTTTAATGTAACAAAGGAGAGATGGATGTGTGAAGTATGAGGCTGAATAAAAATGGCTGAAAAGCAATCCAAGCGAGGCTGGAGGGTGACCACACCCAGTGCTAATATGGACTGTTTCAAAATAAATCTGTTATACCGGAGGGTGGCCACCACTGTTTTGCTATTTCCCTCCATTTATTCTTTAGAATCCAATTATTAATAAATAGTTGTCACAGGTTATTCGGGTGACAGAAAAAAAACACGGAAATATTTCGAAGTGTTCCATTCTAATATGTGGCTACGCCATCATATTTTCAGGATTTGGAGAACTAGTCTACATTTCCGGTCTCCTTTGTGTGACCACAAATAACAACCCTGAAATGGGTGTGTCCCTCTTAAAAGGATGTACTAGAGCCCTCAGTTAATGGTTCTGCTAGGAGATTTCAACCTTTAGGCAGAAATAAATGCACTAGGATGCATGAAACAATAAGATGCACTTTAACTCCCGGGATGAGAAAAGATTAAACAAGTACTGAATGATAACGCCAAAGGAGCTCCCCGAGGAGGCAAATGATGCATTATTTAAAATATCAGCATTACAACAAGACAACAAAGGGTGAAGAGGGTTTTAAAAAAAGAAGAAAAAAAATCAAACACCGTTCATTTTGATTTTTGAAATAACAGGTTTACTCCCCCCAACAGAAAGCTCTTGCGTATAAAGCATGCACAGGTCCCACAGGTGAAATGATGCACAATGGACGAGTCTGGATCCCGGGATTCGCGTGCGCCGCAGGCATGCACTACTGAAATAAAGAGAATACCCTGACTTTTCCAGTTGCTCCACACACAGTCCATCTTGGTGGAATCGGCAGTGGCCTGCATCGTGCGGGCTTTGGGGGCTCGTCGTTCCTCTCCTCGGGGGCGCTGAGCTTGCACTCAGGCGTGGTGCCCCGGCTGCAGCAGCTGGGCTCGCGGCGGCCGCGCGGCTGCAGACAGACTGAGGCTGCACCAGGCGCGCGCGGCGAGGGGCGGGCGCGGCGCCGCGTCGCAGTCTGCGCGGCAGCGAAAGAGCGCGGCGCGGCCCCGGAGCCGCCTGCGCGCGCGGGGATGCCGGCGCTGCTCGAAGCCACAAGGGCTGGTTGGGCAGTCTTTGCGGGGAGCTGTCCCGAGACCGTTAAGCGGCTTATGAATGTGAAGGCACGCTGGCGGGCTGGGTGTGGGAGGGTTGGAAGAAGGAGACGGGAAAGGGGCCAAGAGTGGGGGTGGTTGTTAGGAGAACCTGGGCTCTTCTTACTCGTGTAGGACATGTTCTGGAAATTTCTAAGAAACCTATCAGCAAGATATAGTCAATGGTAGTACAAATGCCAGGCTGCAGCAGAATGCACCCTAATTGCTCCACCGTTCACTCACTTCTCGCATCCCTAATTTTAGAAATTTTAATTGCCTGGACTCTACCAAAGAAACCTCGCCCTCTTTTGAAATATTCCACAAACCTTTGTTGTCAAGCTGCAATCATTGCAGAGAAATCCTACTGCCCAGTCGCTTGGGGCTGTGTATTTCTCTTGTTGCTCCTGTACTCTCAATGTGTTTGGGCATTGGATAAATAAATATCAGAATGTCTAACTTCAGGCTCTCCCTCAGAGTCCTTGGATGCTGGCAATTGGCGTCATTGGTCACTGCAGTGACAATCCAGGGATGTCCTGGGGACATTATAAAAACTCAGGGAAGCAAAGGGCATCCTGTGTAAACTGTCATCTTTGGGATTGGACACTAGGAGTGATGGAGATGGGTGGTGTGCATTTGGGAGATAAAGTTGGTGACCAAGAATAGTCGAGGATTTCAGGAATCCTGAGTTAAAATGGAAATGTCAAAGGAAGGATGTGATGACCGGTACTCAAATCTTAGCCTAATAGACTTTATCAGAATACACACCAAGACCTTGTGAGACTGGATAGGAGATAGGTGTGTTTTAATGGGGGAAGGGTAGATAGAGCAAACAGAAAAGGGCTGGCATGTGGGCATTTTCTGGAAGAAGGTCCTTTCAGGAGACAAGACACAGCATAATGGTCTTAGGGACCAGGGAAAATATCAAAGAAAGAGTTCTTTGGCACTAAAACCAAACTCCCTGTGTTTTGTAGTGGCAGGGCCTTACCCATTGCACAGGATCTCTCTGCCTGGTGGAGATGTGGGGCCTTCATGATTCCTCCCTAATTCTCAGAGAATGTGCTCTTTCTCAGCTGAGAATCTACATTTACATATTCTGTGCCAGCAAAGGCCTAGGGACAGTAATCTCGAGGTTATAATTGTAGACATGACTTATCTTTCTTTCTTTTTTTTTTTTTTTTATGTAGAGTCAGGGTCTCATTGAGTTGCTTAGCGCCTTGCCGTTGCTGAGCTGACTTTGAACTTGTGATTCTCCTGTCTCAGCTTCCTTAAGTACTGGGATTACAGGCTTGCGCCACCACACCCGGCTTTATCTTTCATTTTTATGAAGCATACAGACTTTAAAATATGGTTTTTGGAATCATGCATATTTTATTCAAAAATCTTCCAGAGAAACCAGCTGGACCCCTCTGCATATCTTTGTAACATATCTGAAATTATTTTTGAGGAAGCTTCATAAATATGACTGCAGGAAGATTACTGCACTTCTGGGCAGCTGATATCTCCTACAGGGTATGGGGTGTGTGTCAGCACCTACAGGGCTGACAGGGAAGAAAAACAGTTACCACATTATTACAAAGCACTTTTCAAAATAGCCACCTCTAAGGACATTAGTGACTTTTTAAATTTGTGTTTCCTGCTCCCACTCCAATTTTTTTGTTGTTGTTGTTGTCGTCATCATCATTTTGGGAAATTCAGTTGGCAAATTACTCAGAAAGACTGGTAGACAAGGATAAGTTGATTTGCACTGAATTCTTACTGCATTATGCAGGACTCAAAAGGAAGGAGAGGGCAGCATAGGGGTTTATCAGGTGAGCTGTTATTGCCATGGCCACTTTTCAATTGTAAATCTTTGGACCCTTATCCACTTTGAGTTGAGATTTGTGCATGGTGAGAGAGAGAGGGGTTTAGTTTCATTTTGCTGCATACGGATTTCCAGTTTTCCCAGCAACATTTGTTGAAGAAGCTCTCTTTTCTCCAATATATGTTTTTGGCACCTTTGTCTAGTATAAGATAACCGTATTTATGTGGGTTTGTCACTGTCTTCTATACCATTGGTCTACCTATTTTGGTGCCAGTACCATGACATTTTTGTTACTAGTTTTGTAGTATAGCTTTTTTTTAAAAAAAACAATTTTTATAGTTGTAGATGGACAGCATGACTTTATTGTATTTGTTTCATTTTTATGTGGGGCTAAGGATTGAACCCAGTGCCTTATACATGTTAGGCAAACACTCTGCCCCTGAGCTACAGCTACAGCCCCTGTAGTATAGTTTAAGGTCTGGTATTGTGATGCTTCCTGCTTCACTCTTCTTGCTAAGGATCGCATGGCTATTCTGGGTATCTTATTTTTCCAAATGAATTTCATGATTGCTTCTTATATTTCTATAAGGAATGCTGTTGGGATTTTAATTGGAATTGCATTGAATCTGTATAGTGCTTTGGGTAGTATGGTCATTTTGACAATACTGATTTTGCCTATCCAAGAGCATGGGAGAGCTTTCCATCTTCTAAGGTCTTCTTCAATTTCTTTCTTTAGTGTTCTGTAGTTTTTCATTGTAGAGGTCTTTCACCTCTCTTGTTAGATTGATTCCCAAGTATTTATTTATTTATTTTGAGGCTATTGTGAGTGGGATAGTTCTCCTATTTTCTCTTTCAGAGGGTTCATCACTGATGTATAGAAATGAATTTGATTTATGGGTATTGATTTTATATCCTGCTACTTTGCCGAATTCATTTATTTAATTCTAGAAGTTTTCTGGTGGAATTAGACCAGGGACTCTACGCTTAATAGAAGAAAAAGTAGGCCCAAATCTTCATCGTGTCAGATTAGGCCCTGACTTCCTTAACAAGCCTCCTAAAACACAAGAAATAAAAGCAAGAATCAATAAATGGGATGGATTCAAACTAAAAAGCTTCTTCTCAGCAAAAGAAACAAGCAATGAGGTGAACAGAGAGCCTACATTTTGGGAGCAAATTTTTGCCATATGCATGTCAGATAGAGCACTGATCTCCAGGATACATAAGGAACTCAAAAACCTTAACATCAAAAAAACAAACAACCCAATCAATAAATGGGCCAAGGAGCTGAAACGACACTTCTCAGAAGAAGATATACAATCGATCAACAAATATATGAAAAAATGTTCAATATCTCTAGCAATTAGAGAAATGCAAATCAAAACTAAGATTTCACCTCACTCTGGTCAGAATGGCAGTTATCAAGAATACAAGCAACAATAAAAATTGATGAAGATATAGGGGGAAAGGCACACTCATACATTGCTGGTGGCACTGTAAATGGAAAATTTGGAATGGGACCACCATTTGACCCAGCTATCCCACTCCTCAGTCTATACCTTAAAGACTTAAAAACAGCATACTACAGTAATGCAGCCACTTCAATGTTTATAGCAGCACAATTCACAATTGATAAACTGTGGAAGCAACCTAGATGCCCCTCAATAGATGAATGGATAAAGAAACTGTGGTATAGATACACAATGGAATATTACTCAGCATTTAAAAAGAATAAAATTATGTCATTTGCAGGTAAATGGATGGAGCTGAAGAATATTATGCTAAGCGAAGTAAGCCAATCCCCCAAACCAAAGAACGAATGTTCTCTCTGATAAGTGGATGCTGATCCATAATGGTGTGTGTGGGGGTGCAGGAAGAATGGAGGAACTCTGGGCAAAGGGAAGGAAGGAGAAGAAAAGGCATATGGGTGCAGGAATGAGATGGACATCATTACCCTAGGTACATGTATGACTGCACATATGCTGCAATGCTACATCGTGTACAACCAGAGAAATGAAAAGTTGTGCTGCATTTGTGTACAACAAATCAAAATGCATTCATTCTGCTGTTATTTTAATTCGAATTAATTAATTTTACAAAAGGGTCTTTGGACCCTTAGCCACTAGGAGGCACTGCCAGTCCATTGATATCCTCAGTCTTCCATCCTAAATTCAGGTGTCAGTAAGTACCTTCAGTGCAGGAGTAGAGGAGCAATAGTGAAATACACAAGCACTTAGCCAGGCATGGTGGCACATGCCTGCAATCCTAGCAACTTGAGAGGCTGAGGCAGGAGGACTTCTAATTTGAGGCCATGCTGGACAATTTAGTGAGGTCCTAAGCAGCTTAGCGAGTTCCTGTCTCAGAATAAAAAGGGCTGGCATTCAGTGATAGAATGCCCCTGGGTTAATCCCCCCCTCCCCCAGCCGTAGCAGTCTATTACCAGGAACACCATGCATTACTAATCAGACAGTCTGCACAGTGTGCATTGCTAATCTCAGCAGCAAGCTGACAGTTACACAACCCTAAAAGGAACCACAGGCCAAGGTGAATTCTCCTTCAAGCAGAGGATAGATTATGTCAGACCATAATCCACAAATTCATTGACCACAAAGTTGGCCTTGGAATGTCAGCTTAGCTTTGAGAGGCTAGATTATTTTCAGTCATGCTAAACCTGGAGAAGAAAGCTTGACAGCACATGAAAATCAAATAGAGTAATCTGGTAATAGAAAGTTGAAGAACTAAGACAAGAGATAGCACAGACAAGATTCCCACTCATGAGATACAAATTGAGGGGCTTTAGGTTAGTGCATGGGTAGCAAGTGAAATGTAAATGAACTTATTAAGGCAAAGGTAGCAGTGAACAAAGATCATTTGACTGGGAATCACTGAACATGTGTGTTGGACCCAGGTGTATGGCAGAAGTTAGTTATGTGGCCTTCAGCAAGTCATTTGTGATCCCTCTCTCATAACATACAAGTAAGTTATAGTTTTGGATGTCTGTTTCTATGTAATAATAAGAATTTATTTCCCATAAACACTGTAAAGGGGGTGCTTTCTTTGCACAAATGCCCACACTGTTAATTGAAAGCTTTTGCCAAGGTCAAAATGATTAAATGGGTAGAAAAGATATGTAAATTTTCCTAAAGCAGTGAAAGAAAACAAAAAGCAAAAGAAACCTTGTTAAAAGCGAGCAGGAACTGTCACTATCTTTAAAACAGTGGAGAACAGATGGGCTTTGTATACGGCTACCTCAGAACTTGGTTTAGGTGCCTGCCAGGAAAGGAAGTGATTTCTTTAGTTTTCAGGATGAAATCATGCATTCGGCAGTCTGTTTTAAGGAAAAGCAAAACAGTGAAGTTTTATCATCTCATCCCACATCAAGATGAGTATGCCCAGAGTGACTGTATGGTGTCTGTCTGCTGTAGCATCAGGATTTTACTGTTGAGAAGCAGTGGCACCTCCACAGATACATTTAGTCAGCAAATATTTATTGAACACCTAGTATGCACTCTACCCTGTTGCAGGCATGGAGCAAATTTCTTTCGTTTAAGAAGTTTATATGCTAGTGTGGAGGGAGATGGGAGGGAAAATAATAAAACTGTTAAATACTGTTTCATTTGCAGACAAGTATACTGGAAAAATAAAGCAGGTGAAAGAGAATAGAGAATGGAATAGGTGGAAATTTGTTATTTTATAAGGATGGTCAGTAAAAGCTCATGAGGAAAAATTGCAGCAGACACCTAAAGAAAGACCAGAACACCTTTAAGAGGTTGGGGAGAAGAGCATCCAGAAATGAACTTTTTCATGATGGACTATAATAACTGTTAGACTACATCAAGCTTTCTCATAGGATGTCTTGATTTTTTTTTTAATGCTCTGAGAAGTGTAGCAATTGGAAGTAAAGACACAGAGCTAAAAATGTACTTCATTACGATCAAAGAACACTAAGAACTCTTTTTATGCCATATGGAATAAGGAAATTTAAAGAGACAATCAATTTGGTACATAACCTGCTGTACCAAGATAATACATGAATTGCAGAGATTAAAACAATGGATTAGCACTTGTTATTGGCAAAGTGCTTTTCACATATGGTATAAAGTTAGTGTTTATAAGATCCCCATCAAGTAGATAGTGCTTAACCTCATCATTCATCCATTCATTCATGCCACCTACAAACATTTATACAGCCCATACCAACTGTTTGTCTCCATTAATACAAAGGGAGCTGCTTACTAGGAACTTTAGTCTAGTGTGGGGAGATTTACATATAGATAGATATAAGTAAGCAACTGATACCTGAATGAGCAGGAAACTGTACACAAAACAGCATGGTTAGGGAGAAGAAGAGGCTTCAGGAAAGGCATCACAGTAGGTGATAACTGAGCTGAGTTATGAACAAGAAATGGCATCACCAGTCTGAGTGATGGAGCTTTCCTGGTAGATAGTTATGGAATGGGGAACTTAATTACAGACGAGAGCGAGGGCAGATTGTGACAGGCCTAAATAATAATAATTTACTGACAAGTAAATGAGGGAAGCACTGAAGAGTTTCAGGGAGTAGACTAACATGAGAAAATTGAACAATTTATCCAAATTTTAAACTTTCCAGAATTGACAAAAAGACATAAATTATATGGTGTAGGGCAGCCAGCCAGTCCTTAACAAGATGAATAAGAAATAAATACCCTAATCCATAGCGCAGTGAAACTGGAAGGTGTCAAAGACAAGAAGAAAATCTTAAAAGTGAACATAAACAAAAGGCAGATCACCACCAGACAAACTGCTAGACTAATAGCAGTCTTTACAGGAAAAGAGCAAAGAAAATATCAGACAGACAGAATTCTGTACCCAGCAAGACTGATACCTGTACAAATATGTGAGGAATGAGAAAATCTGCTAATTGCACAACCTGAAGAAAAATTTACTAAAGGTAAAAAAGAAAGAAGAAAAATGAACCTAGAAGGAAAAAGCAATATGCATGAAAGAATGCTGAACACAAAAATTGGGTGATTTGGAATGGTTAGAAAAGAAAGGTAGAACTACAGCAGAAAACAAAAGATAACAGGTCGGGGAGTGATAAGACTAACAGCATTATAGTTAATATAATCCCTTATATAGCTGGATCTAAGTCCATCATCTTCTTTTCTTTCTATTCATTACATCTGTTTTTGTGCCTTTATTCCTCCTTTTTTTAACCTTTTAAAAATTAATCAAGTATATTTTTGTTAATCCATTTATTTCCTCTAATAGTTATATAGTTGTACTTTTTCAACATTTTAGTGATTATCCTACAAGCTACAATGTTCATCCTTAACTTATCCCAGTAAGACTCCAGTTTATCTTAAATTAATAAGTTTATGATTTCTTATGCAAGAGTTTTATAACAGTAAACTCCATTTACTCCCTGCTCTGTTTGTTGTAGGGTTGTTCTATATGTTACAAATACCAAATGACATAATTTTTGTTGTCTTAAAAAGTCAATAGTATTTCATATTTACTCTTTTCCAGTTGTTATTCACCTCCTCTTACACTATCATGTTTCTGTCTGGGATTCTTTTTTTTCAAGTCAAAGAATTTTATTTTCTATTTTATAATTGAGGTCACAGCATTCCATTATATCAGCTTTTGTCTCTCTGACAAAACCTTTATTTCTCTTTCATTATGGTAGTTTCACTGGGCAAAGAACTCTAATTTGGCAGGTTTTTCTTCCAGCAATTTAAAGACTTCAATCCACCAATTCCTGTTCTTCATAGTGTTGGCTGAAAAATCAAAAACTTGTTTTCTTGTTGTTTCTTGCAAGGTAACTTTTATAGTTTTAAAAAATATTGTATTTTTAGCTCTGATTTTATGCAATTTGATTACAACAGTTTTATATTTGCTTTGGGATCTGTTGAGCTTTGTGAATCTGTTGATTCCTTTTATTAGGTTTGAAAAAAATAAGCCATATTTCTATTTTCTTCAAATGTTCCTTCTGACTCATTTTCTCCTCTTCTGTGAATCCAATTATTCATATGTTAGGCCTTCTAAAGATGTCTCAAATGTCTCTTGTGCTCTGTTTTGTTCTTTTCATGTTTTCATCTACCACTTTGGATATTTGCTGTTGATCTCTGGCTTCACTAGTTTTGCCTTTTCTTGGTGTTCAAAGCCCTATAAAACACAGCCAAATAAGCCTTGTAGTCAGAAATTTTACTTCATTACTTCTAGGAATTACATTTAAAAAAAATAAATTCCATTTACCTGTTAAAGTTCTCTGTTTTCTTTAACATATTTGTATAAGTTATTTTTAAGTCATTTATCTGCTATGCATCATCTGTATCTTTGCTTCTATTTTTGTGTGTGTTTTTGCTCCTATTGTTTCCTGTTTCACTTGATTATTGGCTACCTGTTTTGCCTCTTACTTATCTAATTATATTTGTGCTATAATAGATATTGTATATAAAAATCATAAAAACTGACATTGGATGCTATTTTCTTTCAAAAAAGTTTCCCCCCATCCTCTATTAAGTAACTAGATAAAGGGTTGACTAGTTTCCATCAGCAACTGAGTCACAGTATGTTTCAGTTTTAGTTAGACTCAGCCCACCTCCACTTTCCACTGTCATGTGAGTGACATTTATGATGTGATTGTTTGATGTCCTCTTTCTAGTAGATCTACAATAAACACAATCCCTTAGTCTCTGCACACAATCATATATTTGGAGCTCCTCAAGATTCCTGTGTATCATGTTAAGCCATGCAACTGTCAAAAGTTTCATAGATTTTCTTTCACCCAGAATTCTTCTCCCTAGGCCACATCTGATATTCAGCTAGTGCCTAATTTTGGTAAATGTTCCTATAGAAGACAATGATCAGTGATGTCTGCTTACCTAGAAGTAGCTCTCTTATTTCTTAAATTTTAGTTTATCTCATCTTTATTACTCCCCAAACTATCTAATGTCTTTATAAATGTAATTACGATTTTCATAATTTGTTCATATTTTTCTAGTTATTGCAGCAGAGATAATAGCTTACTGTTATTTATTCTACTTTGAGTTAGGATATTTGCATTTAGAAATTTTAAATTTTAATTAATAAATACTCTAATGGATCAAAGAGAAAGCATATTGGAAAGTAAAAACTTTTAGAAACACTGAAAACATCACATATCCATTGTGTAGAATAAGCTAAAGCAGTATTTACTGAAATATTATACTTCTAAATGTATAAATATGTAAAAGAAAAAACAGAAAATTAATAAGCTAGATGTTCAACATAAGAAGCCAGGAAAAAATGAATACCCAGAAAGAATACATAAATAAATAATAAATATAACATCAGAAATGAATGAAACAAAAAAAAATGGCAAAATGCCTTCTGGTTTCTTGTCTAGCATGTAGGAAGTTTGGAAGTTGATACTCTGTCCTAACAAACAGCAAAGAGCTGAACAATGAAAAATCAACAATTCTTCTTAGTTTGTTTAAAAAAAAAAAAGTGAGGCAGATGCTGTTTGCTAAATGATAGAGGCTGATCACCTTATTGGAGCGGAGACTCATGATTTAAAAGTCCCATGGGAACCAGTGCCTGGATAGGAAAACCTAAGCTATTAATAGGCAAATTGTTGAAGAGAACAAGTGTGAGAGATGGAAACTCTAAGAGGACCCCATCATTGGGAGTGAGTGAGCACAATTTTGTCTTATCTCCACAAGCTCTAACAGGTTTTCACAGTAATTATTGGAGAAAAATCCCTTCCTTCTTCTAGCAAGGAAAAGGAAAAATGAACAATTTTATAGCACCTTTATTTATAGAACACACCAAGATATCAACTAACTAGGTGAATGGATACATGAACTGTGGTGCATCCATACAATGGAATATTAGTCAGCACTAAAAAGAAATGAGTTACCAAGGCACAAATGGCACAGAGATTCAAATGCATATTGCTAAGTGAAAGGAGTCAATCTGGAAAAGTCAAATATTGTATAATCCCAAATTTTATAACATTCTGAATAAGGCAAAATTATGGGGATGGTAAAAAGACCAGAAATTGACAGAGGTTAGGAGAGGAGGGAGGGATGAGTAGGTGGCACACAGAGGATTTTTAGGGTAGTAAAAGAACTCTGCCTGGTACTCTAAAAATGGGCACAAATCACTCTTGATTTGTCCAGGCACATGGAATGGACAACACCAAGAGTGAACCCCAACGTGAACTGCAGACTCTGGATAATAAAAGTTGGTCAAAGCACATTCGTCAGTTTTAACAAATGCAGCAAATGTGGGTGAGGCTGCTAATAGGGAAGCCTATGTATCTGTCAGGCAGGAGGAATATGAAAAAATTTCTGTACTTTATTCTCAATTTTGTTGTGGACTTAAAACTCCTTTGAAGAAATCAAGCCTGGGAATAAAAAATAACAAAACATAATGGGATAACAATTAAATCAATTACTGGTTCTTGAAAAAGCAATAAAATATGCAAACCTTTGGCATCTAGCCATGAAATAAAGGACAAAAATAAACACTTTTAGGATAGAAAGGGTAATATGGTTACACATTTTTTAATTAGAGGAGAATATCATTATATACTTACGGCAATAATTTAAAAAATCTACACAAAATAGATGTTTTGATAAAAATATAGCTTACCAAAAATGACTCAGGAAGAAGTGTAAAAATATGACCGTTGCTATAACTATTAAATGAAAAGCTGTTACTGTTAGAAGTCTATTTCTCCATTTCTACCCTCTCCTCCTCCTTTGCTCATAACTGAAGCTCAATGGCTTTACAAGCATATTCCAAATGCCTTTCAATGGTGTTATAAACACTTCCAAACAGATACTCCTTATTTTATACAAATTATTTCATAAAAAGAAAAGACAGGAAAGACACCCCAAGTTATTTAAAACATTAGATTATCTTTCATTCCTGAATCAGGCAATGAGACTACCTCACTTAGGGACAAAATAAAAATCCTAAAGGATATATAAGCAAAGTATTTTAACACTGAATCAATTAAATACAACTTTATCACAGGAATTCAAGATGATTTTTAAAAATCTATTTGCATGATTTACTGGGTTCACAGATTTAAAGTCTAAGCAATCAGTTTGGTACACTGAAAAAACAAGATAAAATTCAACAACCATTAATAAAAATTCTGTATACAAATACATAAAAACTACTAAAATCTCTCAGAAGAGCTCTACCCAAACAAAGTACAAACATAATAGAAAAAATACAGCAAAACCTTTAGAAGCACTCTCTTTAAAATCAGTATTGAGACAAAGTAGCTCACTCTTAACAACTCACATTTTACTGAAGATATTAACTGGAACACAAGAAAAATAAATCAAAAGTTAAAAAAATTGTAACAAAAGTAAACTGGAATATTATCTACACAGAAAATTGATTTGGTGGACAGACTACTAAAACTAAGAAGTATTTAAGAGTGTCCCTGGACACAGTTCAATGAAGAAAAACAAAAGACATTCCTATAGAACATTCTTTTGGAAAATATAATATTTAAGGTACCTATGGTAAGGATAATAAATCTATGATGTAATTAGGAATAAACATAGCCAAGATTGTATAGAAACTTAAGGGAAGATTAGAAAACTTTTAAAAGGACATACAGGAAATCTTGAGAAGACATCATATGCTAGATGACCCATTGTAGTAGAGATGGAAATGCTCTCAGATACGTGTCATTCTGTAAATTCATGGCAACATCAATCAAACTTACAATACGCTTTTTCATTTTATTAGACAAACTGATCCTAAAATTCATATGGTGGTAGGAAATGTAAAATATTCAGTACAATTTTGAAAGAGAAAAAGAAGCAAGGAGGAAGGGGAAGAGAAAGAGGAATAAGTTTCTTTGCTGTTGGTTTGTTTATTTGAGAAAACTCCTGATCCTCCTGCCTCAGCCTCCTGAGTACCTGGGATTAGAGTCGTCCACCACCATGCCTTTTGAAGAAGGTTCTTATCTTCTAGTTATACATACTTACATAAATTTTCTAATAAAACAGCACAATATTGGTGCAGCAATAGAAAAATATACCTATGGAACCAACTAAAGAATCTAGAAATGGACCCATGCATATATAGGATTTGGGTACTACTACTGCTATTATTACTACTGATGACATAGTTTGTCACTGTTTTAAATGCTTTACACATGTTAATTTGTTTGAGGCATGACATTTATCAGTGGGCCAGTCAATCAAAAGTGCTACAATAATTGGCTAGTCATCTGGGAAAGGATAAAATTAAATCTCCAATACATACTATCTATAATCACTAATAACAAATAGTTTAAAGACTAAGTACAAAAAAACTTTAAGAAAAAACGTAAGAGAATAGCTTTATGATAACAAGATAGGAAAAAGTTTTAGAAATATAAATTTAAAAGGAAAATTATGATTATTTCAATTAACAAAAGAAAGTATAAATAGTGAAAATAAAAGTCAAGGGCTAGGAAAACTCTACAAATTAATAACAAAAAATTTTACCAGAAAAATGAGAAGACATGCAGTAGGCAATTCATACAACTGGAAATACTTCAAGCCAATAAACAGAGTGAAAGTGTGCTTTTTTTTTCCATTCCAGTCAGCGAAATGAAAATAACCAGAAAAAAATTAAACATTTGATATTATCAAGTGAGAATGCAAAAGCAGCAACACATATATTGCTAGCTTTGTGGTACAGTTTGGCAATTTCTAGGCAAGTTTAAATGCATGCTTTGTGACCCAGACACTGCAGAGGATTCCCTACCCTAGAAGAACTCTCAAACTTGTGTATAAGGAGTTATGAAAACAATTGTTCACTGTGACCATGTTTATAACACTTTCAGTAGGGAAATGGATAGATCATGGTTTATTCATGTAATGGAAGCCTATATAGCAGTTAAAAGGAATGAATGAAGTTTAACATAACTAAATCTGAAAATATGATGTTGAGTTTAAAAACAAACAACTTGAAAAAGATATGTACAGCAAAAAATCTGGAGATAGTGGAGTAAAGAGGATGGCAAATAGTCTTCCCTAAACCAAGTATGAAATTGGACAAACTTTTTCAAAATAGCCACTTCCCAGTTCTGGAACCCAACCAGACACTATTAACTAGCTTAGAGGCATTTATTCACACAATCTTGAAATAATGTGAGATTCTATTACTTTTGGCTATGGCTTCTCCTATCCTTACTGATGGCTTAGTTGTTGCAATAGTGTTATCAGGATGAGGGACTCTTTGGATGCTGTGGAAATAAATGAGCAGTTTCACTCTTCAAGAGGGTTGATCAGGACTGGGGGTTCAAAAACCCAAACCCAGTGGTGCTGTCAATAGAGAACAAACTTGGTAGCGAATCATAAATAACACAATTTCTGAAACTCTAAAGTTGTGAGCTTGGGGGTAAGCAGCAGACCAGTGGATTAGCCAGGAATGTAGGAGTTCTGGGACATTAGAAAGAGATGGAGGGGCTGAATGTTCTTCACATATTCTTTGGTAACTGGGAGATTGTGAGCACGTGCAAAGAAGACCCAGGAAGAACCAAGCTCTCCATAATCTCTGGTTGACTGTGAGGCCATGAGTATTCATAGGGAAGACACCAGAGGGGCCAAGATTTCCCGTATCTATGGTTTCTGGTAGTCTGTGTGCACATGCTAGACAGAACTGGGATGACCCAGGGGGAAGTAAAAGATGGAGAAGACTCAAAAACTTTCTAAACTTGTAATGTGTTCCTAACTCCATATGCAGATCCACTGGTTGCAGGTTGAAACTTTACAGATTTGAAATGTTTGAATGCAACTATCATTAGCTCTCCACTAAACTTTGCAGACACAAGGTGGGTGCTTGGGAAATCAGAATAAAACACAAAACAATACTCAGCAGAGACATTAGTGTCCATATACCATGGAGATTCACCCTAAGTAAGCCCAGGAAAGTTACTAAAAACAAAAACAAAACAAAACAAAAATCCAAACAATAGCAAAATCTCTCAGTAAAAAAAAAAAAAAAAATGTCAGAATTGGCTGGATACAGTGGTCAGTGGTGCTTGCCTGTAATCCCAGCTACTCAGGAAGCTGAGGATAAGAGATCACTAACTTGAGGCCAGCATGCACAACTTAGCAAGATCCTTACTCAAAATAGAAAATAAAAAGGGCTGATGATGTAACTTGGTAGTAGAGCATTCCTGGGTTCTGTTTTCAGTACCAATAAAATAAAATAAAATAAAATAAAATAAAATAAAATAATTTTATTACAAGGTATTAACCAACTGTTCAATTGTCCACAAAAAAAAAAAAAAAAATTACTACATGTAAAGAAACAGGAAATTGTGACCCAAACTCAGGAAAAAATAAAAACAGACTGAACAGGTCAAGATACTGATTAAACAGAGGAAGTCTTCAGAGTAGCCACTATGAATATGTTCAAGTAATAAAGGCAAAGTATGTGTAAAGGATTTGTGGAAAATGGGATGAAAATGACTCAACAAATAGGACACACTGAAACTAAAAAGGAAGCAACTGAAAATTCAAGCAATGAAAGCACAATAAGTAAAAAGTACAATTCACTAGATAGTCTCAGCAGCATATTTAATAAAGCAGAAGACAGTATTGTTGAATTAAAAAATAGATGAATAGCAATGATCTAACATAATGTACATAGAAAAATGCTTGAAGACACAGACTTGTGGTAAAACATCAAGTACGCCAACGTATGTATAAAAGGAGTTCCAGAAAGAGAGAGGAAAAAGGGATAGAAAAAATATTTTAAGAAATAATCCCGCAAAAAATTCCCAATTAAAATTGATTAATTATAGATGTAAGAACCTCAAGTAGTTTAAGTACAAAGAGATTCACATCTAGATACACCTTTACCAAAAAGTTGAAATAAAAGACAAATGGATAACTTAATATACTGCCAAACAAAGAATGGGTCAAAGGAGAAATCAAAAGGCCAATCAGAAAAAGCTTTGAGGGTACAATAAAGCAGATCTTAGAATTGTATTGCTGTAAAAACCTAAATCAAATAAGAAGACATCAGTTACTTGATCTTCTGTGTCAAAAAACTAGAAGAACAAATTAAACCCAAAGCACACAGACTAAAGTAAAAAAGATTAGAGTGGAAGATAATACAGTAGAGAAAGCAAAACAGAAAAAAAAAAATCAATGACACCAAAAGATGACTCTTTGAAAGGATCAATAAAATTGACAAACCTTTATTTAGCTGGGATCACCAAGAAAAAAAAAAAACAGGATTCAAATTACTAAAACCAGGAATGAGGGGAAATTGCAACTGACCTTGCAGAAATTAAAAGAATTATTGAGAAATACTGTGAATAACTGCAGACCAACAAATTAGATAACCTAAATGAAATGAACAAAGTTTTAGAAAAACAACTAAAATGGACTCAAAAGAAATGGAAAATCTGAATTGATTGAGATTAAGAGAGAATTAATCATTTAAAAATTTCTCACCCAGAAAATTCCAGTTCCAGATGGCTTTGCTTGGTGAATTGTCAAAAATTAGAATCAGTGCTTCACAAACTCTTCCAAAAGGAGGAAGAGGGGGCTATGACTTCCCATCTCACTTTATAATGTCAGTATTACCCTGATGCCAAAATCAGACAAAGGCATTTGAACAAAGAAAACCAGACAGATGCATTTGAGCAAAGAAAATTATAGACCAATATCCCTTATGAACACAGATACAGAAATCCTCCAGAAAATACTAGTAAGTTGAATGCAACAATATGCGAAAAAAAGGAGACATTATGACTCAGTGAGACTTATCCCAGGGTAGAACAATCAATGTAATAAACTACATCAATAAAATAAAGGAGGGAATCCATATAATTATTTCATTTAATGAGGAAAAGCCATTTGAAAATTCATGATAAAAAAGAAAAAAAAGAAAACCTCCAAAACCGGGAATGGAAGGAAATTTCTTTAACCTGATAAATGTAATCTCAAAAAAACCTTATGGCTAACGTGATATATAATGATGAAAGGTTGAGAGCTTTTCCCTCAGATCTGGAGCAAGACAAGGATTGAAATTTCTCCTAACTTCTGTACTGTACTGGAGGTTCTAGTGAGGGTAATGAAATAATACAAAGAAATAAAAGCCATTTACATTAAAATGAAGAAGTACAGCCATCTCTGCATGCTGACAAAATAATCTTGTATATAGAAAACTCTAGGAAGTCCACACAATATAATTGAGAGGTAATAACTCTAGCAGTTTGTAGGATTCAAGAGCATTACACAAAAATCAATCCTATTTCTATATACTAGCAGTGAACAATCCAAAAATGTAATTAAGAGAACGATTCCGCTTACTATAGCATAAAAAAGAAAAAAAATATTTAGGGATAAATTTGACGAAAGATGTATGAAAATTATATCCTGAAAACTACAAAACAATGAAAGAAATTAAAGACTGAATATAATGGAAGGACATTTTGGTTATAGATTGCAAGATTTAATACTGTTAACATGGCAGTATCTCCCAAATTAAAATATAGATTCAACACAAACCCTGCCAAAATTCCATCAAGTTTTCATTCTCGTGTTTAGTTTCTTTTCAGAAGTTGACCACCTGATCCTAAAACATAGGGACCCAAGGGATCCAGAATAGACAAAATAATCTTGAAAAAAGAACAAAATCAAAGGCTATACTTTCTGGTTCCAAAATTTACTGCAAAGCTAAAATGATTAAGACAGTGAGATTCTGGATAAGACAAGACTATAGATCAATGGAATAGAACTGGCAGTTCAGAATTAAACTCATACATACATGGTCAGTTGAATTTTGACAAGTGCACCATTCATTGGGGGAAAGAATAGTACTTTTTAACTGGTGCTGAAACAATTGGATATGCAAGAGAACAAAGTTGGACCATGACATTATACCACATACAAACATGAGCTCAAAATAGGTAAAATATCAAATTGCATGAGAAAAAAAACCAAGAAAAATATTAAAAGAAAGCACAGGTATAAATCTTTACAACCTTGAATTAGACAAAGATTTCTTAGATGGTAGACCAAATGCAAAAGAACAAAAGAAAAAAATAGATGAACTGGACTTCATCAAAATTAATAAGTTTTGTGCACCAAAGGACATTATTAATGAAGTGAAAAGATAATCCATAGAATGGGAGAAAATATTTGTGAACTATGTAGATGATAAGGGACAGGTATCCGAATAAACAAATAACTCTTACAAGTCATCAATTAAAACAACCCACTTAAAAAATGGACAACGGATTTGAAGTGACATTTCTTCAGGGAAGAGACAAAAATGACTAATCATCACATGAAAAGATGCTATCATTAGGTAAATGCAGAACTACAATGATATAGCACTCCACGCTCATTTCAATGCACATAATAAAAAGATGGAAAGTAACAAGTGTTGGCCAGGATGTGGAGCAATTGGAACTCTCATAAATTGTGGGAACATAGTGGTGCAGACATGTTAGAAGACAGTTTGGCTGTTCCTCAAAAAGTTAAGTTACAGTGTGACCCAGAATTTTCACTTCTCGATTTACACCCAAGGGAACTGAAAACGTTCCCACACGAAAGACTTGTGTATAAATATTCATAGCAGGATTAATATTCATGACTGTGGTTAACCAAATATCCTTCCATCAATGAATGGACAAACAAAACAGTACTGTCGTTCACCACATCATCATTGCCACCATGATCACGGAACTCTGTTTTTCAGCCCCCAAATTGGTTTATGACCTTTTGTCACTAATTCTGTTCATCACACCTTTAACAGGTAAACAGAGGAGCAATGCACTCACCAGTGTACATGGATGCACACGGAATTGCTTGGCCGAGTCCCACAATGGAAAAAAGACAGAGTGGAGCCGATGTGCCTCAAGGTCATAGGACCCATAACAGTTGCAGTGGTGGTGTGGATAAACACAATTGGTTTGTGTCCAAATACTCTACATCTATTAGAGGTGAAATATGGTATTGGCCGTTGTTCACTTGAATACTTGATCTGTGTGTTGTAAATGCATGGATTAAGGATCTCATAAATTTGTTGAATTTCAAGAGAGATATCTGCTTAGCATATCTAAAATGATGCAATGGGAAGACCCAAGGAGGAAGAAAGTATAATACTCCTGGACATACTACTGTCCAAGGTAGTATCTGATTTGACATGAGAACATTATTCTCAAGTAGTAAGAATAACACTGATGTCAAGACAAGCTGTCCTGAAAAACTGACAACACTGTCAAAATGTAATTAACCTTTTGACAGGAGAATTGTGAGTTCAGCAACGGTGAGGCATTAAGCAACTCAGTGAGACCCTGTCTCTACATAAAACACAAAATAGGGCTGGGGATATGGCTCAGTGGTCGAGTACCCCTGAGTTCATTCCCTGGTACCAAAAACAAAAAAGTGTAATTAACCCTCTGAAGTGTTTTGAAGTGTTTTACACCAAAAATAATTGCTGAACATTGATGAAAGTCACTCCTTCATATATTGTGTAATGTATGAAAGGATATGTTTTCCCAACATGCTATTATATATAAAAAATACTATGTATGCAAATGATACAGTATTGTTCTGGTGTCTTATTTATAGGACAATCTGTATTTTACATGTAAAACATACTATATTGTCCCAGTGTCCTATTTACAGGACAATTTGTACTTACGTTCTTAATGATGAGAAAGGATTTATAAGATCTGGATTGATTTCCAACCTGTTGTAATGCACCTGTGTCGATTTCACTGAAATAGTCAAAGAATTGAAAACTTGAGACTGAGTTAAAAAATAAGAGATATTATTAGCATAAGATTCATCCTGCAGGTGATTGCAATGTTGCATCTATCTCTGCATGAGGCTTGGTGAACAGAGTGGGAGCCGCCATTGAGCTTCACTTGCCATCTTGGCCAGCTACTCTTGCAAAGGGCCCAACGGGGCAACCTTACAAGGCAACTTGTATTGCTTCTCAGCCTACCCTTGTTCTCAGGCCAGCCTCACTCTCCATCTCAGCCTCTGACAATGGCACAACTCCTTGGCACAGGCCAAGATTCCTCTCTGGACCCCTTGGCAACCTGAGTTTATTGCCCTCCCTCCTAATCCTCTCTTCCCATGTATTTTCTCAGAATTTCCCTGGCTGGGCTTCCTAAGGGCATCATTTGGATGGTTTCTGCAATCTGCAGTTCCCATCAAACATAGGCATGATTGTATTTGTTTAATTTTTACTTGCTAGGGATTTGATTCCTCAGACATTTGCTTGTCACGCATCCTTGCTTTCTACCCAGGGGTAGCTTTAGATTGTCTGTTTCTTATCTCGCCATCTGTCAGTCAAAGGCTGATTTACAGGAATTAGCATGATTCCCACATGCTAATTTTTTCTTTCAAGCACACACAAAACATTTCATGTTTACAGAAAAAAGAAAGGAAGAAAGAACCTAATCCACAAATTGATGGAAAGAGGAAAGGTTGAGAGTAGCTCAGAGTAGTAAAAAATGTATGAAAATTCATAAAACAACCATGTAATAATAAAATTAAATACATCTTATAAGGCTAACATTAATGTTGATGTTGATTGAGACTTGAGAAACAATGATCTGATAAAGAAATCAGTAATAAAGTATATCAAGACCTATGTACATGTACATTAATCATGTTTTTTAACCTTATGTTTTGAAATCTTTTCATACTATAAATTTTCTTCATATGTCTATTAGACATTTGTTATTTGTTCCAACAATCATATCTATTTATATCTCTACTGACTTTTAAAATTTTTCTTTTTTTATTGACATGTATTAATTGTACATTATAATGGGATTTGGTGTGATATTTCAATATAAGCATACAGTATGCATGGATCAAATCCAGCCTCTCCCTCCCATCCCAACCTCTAGTAATTGCTATTCTACATTCAGCTTGACTTTTTGTTTGTTTGTCCAAATTCCATATGTGAGGAGAAAACATGTGGTACCTGTCTTTGTCTGGCTTATTTCACTTAATATAATGTCCTCTAGTTTCATCCATTTTGCTGCAAATGCCAGGATTTCATTCTTCTTTAGGGATGAAGAATATTCCATTGTGTAAATATTCCACATTTTTTAATCTGTTCATTCATTGATGGATACCTACATTGATTTCATATCTTAGCTACTGTGAATAGTGCCACAACAAACATGGGCATGCAGGTAACTGTTTGGTATGCTGAGTTCATTTCCCTTGGATATATAGTCATAAGTAGTAAGCTAGTTTTAATCTTTTAACATTTACATTTCCACCAATAGTGTATGATAATTTGTTTTTCTCCACATCCTCTTCAGCATTTGTTATTCTTTATTCTTTTGATAGTAGCCATTCTAATCAGGGTGAGATGATTACAGACTCAGGGAGAGACTGCCCCTCCTAATGCCTTACTAAGTCCTCAAAGTAGTAAACTACTTTGTTGGGAGAAAATCTCTTAAATGCAACCAGCCACCCATGTTATGTATCTCTCACATGCCAAGCCAATATTCTCTCTGCCCTAAACTGCCTCAGGGGTAGGTAATAGGCAACTAGAGACTACTCCTATTGCCTAAAGCCCCTCAGAATTATCTAAACCAGTCAATCCTAAACTGTTTACTCTGCCTTGTCTTGCCTTTTCTGCAGAAACCCCTCCAAAAGGCTTCTGGCCTATGCTTTTTCTTTCTTCCTTCTATCTCCTGACCAAAACATGACGCTTTTTCTGTGGCCCTACTTGGCAAAGCGTGACCCTTTCTCTTGGGGAATGTAAGTAATAAAAATCTTCTTTCAATGGCATTGACCTCTGTGTCATCACTCAGTAACCTCTGTAATTTAAATCCCTCAGGCACAAATGGTACATCATGCTTGGAGAATTTCCAAAGCCATACATGTAATAAAAACAGTAATACTGTTCAATCAATTTAAACTGCATATTAGAATCAATAAGAGATTTTTTAAAATAGCCTTGACAAATTCATTGTTAAACTCTTACAATTTGTAATGTTTTAATTTTTTCATGATTAAAAACAGGTTAATATGAAAAATCCTTGGTTGAGAGTTCCAGTGACATAATATGCTATATCTGGACCATGGGCGGGGCTTCTCAGAGGTATTCATTTACATTCACCAAGGTGGGTGCTTAAGTTTGGTACATGTTACTATAAAGTTGTCATACTTTTTGATCAGCACTTATTAATAAAAAATATGCATACTTTACAGGAGTATAGGTAAACCTAAATCAAGAAAATCTAAAGCATCAACAGGGGTGCCAGAGGGGAGCAGCCTGGTGAAGAGGATGGCAAGTCTCGCCCAACTTTTTTTAAATGAAGTGCAATGTTATTTCAATTGAAATTCCAAAAATTTAAATAATTATTATTCCATCAAAATGAAGAATGAAGCATATTAGAAGACATTAAATAAACCAAAAACAATGAAATTAATCATAATCCCATTAATAATGAACATTAAGAACTTGCTTCATTTTTCCATTCATTGCTTTTATTAATTAAAACATTTCTTGCGATGATTGTAGATTCACATGAACTTGCAAGAAATAATACAGAGCGATCCTGCGTATACTGTACTTGGTTCCCCCAATGAAAAACATTTTATAAAACTATAGTAAAAAAACAACAGTCAAGATATTAATATTGGTTCAATAAGATTAGTGAACCTTCTTCAGATTTCTTCAGTTTTACCTGCATTTACTTTTATATGATTATCATCACCTGTGTAGGTTCCTATATCTATAACCAGTCATGATACTGACCTGTTCTTATTGTTAACATCTCTTACTGCCTTGGATAGTGACACCCACCTCCCTCCACCAACACTCTCATCATACCTAATCTCTGGCACCACTGATATATCCTCCACTTCTAAAAATCTGTCATTTCAAAATGTTATGTTATGGAATCTTCTCATTTGTCATCTTTGTGATTTTTTTCTCTCAACAAAAATATTGCTGGAACTTCATTCAAATTGATGCGTGTTATCAATAATTTTTTCCTTCTTATTCGTTTAATTTTTCTGAGGAACATTCCATGGTATGGATGGATTAGAGATTGTTTTATCAGTCACCTGTTGAAGGAAGTTTCTGACTATTAAAAATAAAGCTTCTAAAACTTTTGGATACAAAGTTTTTGAGTAGCACAAGTTTTTATTTTTCTAGAACAAATGCCAAAGAGTGAAATTACTGGGTCCTACAATAACTATATGTTTAGTTTTATAGAAATTATGAAATTTTTGTTGCAGAGTGGCTGTACAATTTTACATACCCACTAGCAGTGTCTCTCTGTATTCTTGCTAACATTTGGTGTTGCCACACTTATTATTTTAGCCATTCTATCGGTGTAGGACTATCTTACTGTGCTTTTCATTTACATTTCTCCAAAGGTTAGAGATGTTATTTCATGTGCTTATTGAACATCTATATCCTCTTTTTTGAAATGTCTGCTCATGTCTTTTGGTCATTTCTTTCTTTCTTTTTTTGTGGGGGAGGTAGTTACCAGGGATTGAACTCAGGGGCACTTGACCACTGAGCCACATCCCCAACCCTATTTTGTGTTTTATGTAGAGACAGGGTCTCACTGAGTTGCTTAGCGCCTCGTTGTTGCTGAGGCTGGCTTTGAACTCGCGATTCTCCTGTCTCAGCCTCCCTAGTGGCTGGGATTACAGGCATGCACCACTGTGCCTGCTCTTTTGCTCATTTTCTAATTGAATTATTTTTGTTTTCTACTGTTAAGTTTTGAAAGTTCTTTACATATTATAGACACTAATACTTTATCAGATATATATTTTCTTCCAGCCTGTAATTTATATTTTCATCCTTTATACATGGGCTTTCATAAAGTGAAAGTTTTTAATTATTCCAGGTATGCAAGGCTGGTTCAACATTCAGAAATCTTTGATAATCTACCATATCAATAAACTAAATGAGAAAAATCATGATAATACCAATGGATGTATGAAAAGTATTTGACAAAATCCAATATTCATTTGTGACAAAAATCTCCTAGAATATTAGGAATAGAAGGCAACTTCCTAAACATGATAAAGAATACATGAAAAATCTCACAGCTGACATTATGCAAATTGGTAAAAGATTGCATGCTTTCCCAGATGTTTGCTTCTAAGGTCAGGAACAAAGCAAGGATGACTGTGTCCACCACTCTTACTCAGCAGAGCATTGGTGATTCTGGCTAAGTCATGCTTCATGATTCTTCTTTCTTTTTTGATATGAATTGTGATATTTATTCAGAATGAGAATAGAAATAGTGATGAACACCAGTAACATGTATAATTATAATGCACTAACAAAATAATTAATCCCTCAAAGAATAAAGTAAAAATATAAATAAAAATAATAACTAAAAATGGCAATTCTTTAGGAAGGTAAATGCATACCCTACAATGTGGCTGGCCCATTAAGTAGATGCCACAGTCATCTCAAGTCTTCTCTTCATGTCCAAGTCACCATGGAGCCTGGAAGAAATATGTAGTTGCTTTTCCAAAATGGTGTGCAAGTAGGGGCAGTAATGGAGCCAGGTGTTAGCCAGTGAAAAATAAAAGAAAGTATGCTAGAGGGCTTCTGGGAAATATTTTTTCCCAAGGGAAAATGGGGAGAACCCTTCATTCCCTGGTGACCCGAGCCTTGTATGAGGAAATGATGCCAAACTGTTATAGTCATCTCCCAGTCCTGAGGAGAAGGTCATAATAGCTAGTGATACTGATGTCCTAGCACTGTGGGCCCGCTGAGTCACCTGTGTTTCTGGAATCTCCTACCTCTAAACTTAGTAAGTAAGCAGTGAATGACTTTATGGTTCACACTGATATTGGTTAGGTTTTCTGTTACTTGCAGCCAAAGCATTCCTGCTGATAAACTCACTGACATGGTTAGCACTGCTGTACATTTTTTCTGGTCCCTTCTTCATTATACAAACTCCATGTTACAGTGAAAAGCAACAACACTTTCCGTTTTTCTGATAATTATTCTTACCATCAATAAGGTAGACATTTTCATTGAAGGTCAGTGTTGACCACGTGGACAGAATGCAATAGCAAATAGAATAACTGAATGAATGGGTTGCTATTGCAAAAATTTGCCTTTCATATCCATGTAAAATAAGTATTTTCAATAAATCACCATAGAATGGAGATACTGATTTTGCAACAGTGTCTTATTAGTATAAAGTTACCAAAAAAGTTTCTTTTGCTGAACATGCATTAGCAAACAAAAACCAGAAACTAGATTTAAAATAATGATCTCATTAAATGTTTATAGCACAACAGTAAATTTTTGCCAACGGTTGCAATTTCGCAAACCACTCCTAATATATCTAGGAGGAAAATTTTAAAAATACTAATCTGAAAGTCCAGGAAGCTGCTGAAGCAGCACTATTTTTTTTTTTCTTTCTCAGCAAGAGGCATCCCAAATCCACAAAATCAGTCTCAACATTTAAGGTTTGGAATTTTAGAGGAGCGCTTTGTGTTAGAAAAGAAGTAAGCAGACAAAGCATAAGAACAATCCATTATTGTGGAGGAAATGCTCTAGGGAAAACCCACTCAAATTCTGTAGCACACAACTTCAGGAACAAAAGCTGCAAGACTGAATCAAAGTGCTTCCTAAAATATGAACATCTCTCCACCCTTAGTTAGCAATCATTTAACTTCTTTTTTTTAATATCTAGGATGGCGTCTGTGTTACAGTGAGTCTAGAAGGTTCAGGGACCAGTTGTTCTTTCATAATGATGACTATAACAAGTCCCAGGCTAAAACTCAAGTGAGTTGAGTCCAAAATGATGCTTATAATGACTGTACTGTTGCCCACTGATCTCATAGGAATGCTTTTGAAGTTGTTAGCTGGAGAACTAGACAGATTACTCAATTATTGTGTCTGCTGCTCTCTATAACAATAGAGTTAGGTTCACTCTTTGATTCAGCCTCAGTGTTCTTAGCACAGATCTGCTCTCTTAAGCTTAAAATATAGAGCTCTGCTCCAAATATATTCTGATTGCTTCTTTAATCTAATTCTAGATGTTTTTAAGTCTAAATCTTAGAGACACTGATCTAGCAATATTCAGTAAAACTCACATCTGATATTAAAATTGAAGTGAAAAGAACTTTGGCCCATCTTTGACCAATCTTCCACTCTATGTTTCATTATCTCTGCAGGATATAGCAGGTTTGCATTTGCTTGAATACGAAAACTACGTGCTGGACTAGACTAAATTAGTATTTATGTGCTAAAGTATTATGCTCAAAGATGTAAGTGACATCCAATTGTCATAATGCATAGCATATCTTTGCATATCTATTATAAACCATTTCAGAAGGCATTTACTCTAATCAAGAAATGGTCCTCTTGGAAAGCTTCTATAATATCAACATGGTTGGTTTTTAATCAACTCTTCTTACACAATTCTCATGTAAATATAAGCAAACTGGGAAAGTTACACATGTTCAATATTTCTTTGAGAATTTTCTAATCTGAGCTATGTACCACACATAGCTGACAGCAGTGTCCTTACTGACACGACCAGGAGTATCCATCACCCCATCTTCTTGCTTTCTAAGTAATTCAAGACTCTACAGATGTATGTACTGGCCCAATTTATGTGTGGGTACATATGGAGGAGTACATGGAAGGAGAGGGTTACTATTCAAGGTTTTTAAGAGATGTTTATCTTGCAGAGACACATATCAAAATGCCACACTTCTGAAAAGAAAAAGAAAACATCAAGAGTGAACATCTTCCTTCTCTGAAAATCTTTCTATATTACAGTTTCACCATGTTTGTGGAGGATTCTTACTTCCTGTTTCTAACCTCAGTTAGGGACCAATCATCAGGAGTTCATGGAAAAAGTCCTCCTCATTCTTTGCAACTGTCAGGTAATATGAAATGAAAATTATTTATTTATAAGTCATATATAAATCTAAGAGAAGCAAAATACATTCCACACTTGGAAAAAACATATAATGCCTATAATAGCACACACTTATCAACATGGGCCAAGTGACAGACACTGGGCTCAGTAGTTCACAGTATCATCTTGTTTAGTCCTTGTGAGTCAGTCACAAGGTTTGCTAGTACTCTCACATGACCCCAGGGGCAAGGGAAGTTCAGACTGACTGCTCCCAAAGCCCTCCTAAGTAGAGTTAGGTTTCAGAGCTTCAGCTGTGACCTAGGCCACTTTTCAGCCTACTGACACTTCCTAACAGCCATCTACTATCTTTAGCAGGGAAGCCAGGACCTGGACAACAAGCGTCTCAAGTTCTGACCTGGAAAGGCCAAGCTCAGGGAGAGAGCTACTAAGCCAAGCTTCCCTGGTGGGTCTACTCCGTGGAGCTGGGCCTGGGCTCTGAATTCAAAGCAGAGATAGTTTTAATGTGTGTTTAATCATTGACTACTGCCCACAAAATGAAAATGAGAGCCCTTACATGTTGTATGTCTAACATCTAATTCCTGTTTTTCCCTTTCTTGAAATGGACACTGTATAATCCACTGTCACAGTGACTAGGAAGTGACTATTTCAAAAGCATAGATGTTGGAAGTTTCTGGAGTCAGCCTCATTCTTTCTCTGGACTTGAGGAGATGAATCTACTTTGGATAAACTAGAGCAACAGGTAGGAAAAACATCCTGGTTCTGCTATTTACTGGCATGACTATTTTAGATGCTGTTCAGCTTCTCTAAGATCAGGTTCATCAACAGGAAAAAGGAGATGCCACACACCACACTGGTGAATACAGGCCAACACTCATGGTATTCAGCAAGTAGCAGCTGTGCTACTCAATTCAGACAGGTGACAGATAGTGTAGCAACCTAAGAGGGCATTCCATAGCTGCAAGTAAAGCACTATCAATGTACCTCACTCAGCCTGAGCAAAGCTAGTATGGGACCTCCAAAGATGGCACTTCAAAACGAGTTAAATTCCAGGGAGAATTTAACTTTCTACTCTGGTGCTTTGAACTTCACATCATCCACATAAAGGGCACACCATGTGGGAATTATTTTACAATTAATATTCAAGGAAGGTATTGCCTCTTTCAAATAAATAACATGCTTCATTACATAATGATGTTTACTGCATTCATTATTTATTGAATGAATGAATTATTTGTTGAATAAATGGATTCAAAATTTTTCTTTTTGCCTAGACTTCTTTGGAGTCAAAGCCAAATTTAATATCAAATTAGATGAACTATACTAACATTAGTTGTAGCACATTTTCTGTACCACTTTTTCTTTATGGCTTTGATTTTCTTTCTTTTCTCTTGCTCTTTCTTAACTTTGTCTTTAAATTGAAACTTTTATTAAGATACTTGTAGATTCACTTGTAGGAATAAGAAAAGCACAAAGAGATCCTTTATGCTTTGAGCAATCTCCTTCAATGGTCACATTTTATAAAACTAGTATAATCCAACCAGCCTATGGACCAGCCTTCAACTCTAATCTTATTCACATTTCCTTAGTTTTACTTATGTGTGTGTGTGTGTGTGTGTGTGTGTATTAGGCTCCTTACAATTTTATCATCTGTGTAGTTTCCTACATCTACCACCACAGTAAAGTTCCTGAATGGATCCAACACCACAAAAATCCCTTGTGTTGCCCATGTGGGAATTATTTTACAACCACACCCATTATTTGGCAACCACACCCATCTCCTCCCAGTCCTCCTCCTTCTCATTCTTTTTTCAAGCCCTATTTTCTACATTTCTTGGAAGTCTACAGGAGATAAACAGAAATAAATGAGTACTTAAAAACCAAGGTCATAATTCCATCATGGCCTTATCGCCATGTCAACTACGTTAGCCAGAGAATTACCAACATTTGCATTATTTTCATTTCCAAATTTAATTTAACCAGGAGCAATTGAGTGTCCAGGCTTGTGCAAGATGCAGGAGAGACAGATGAATAAATACAGGTGTTGATCAACAATTGGGAGGCAGAAATGTAAGGAAGCAATGCAATGTAGATGTCACAATTCATTTTAAATATGTGCATGCTAGTACAGATTAAAGAGCAGGGTTGGAGAGAAAGGAAAAGATGCTTTAGAAATAGCTAAAAATTGACAATCTCTAAAAATGCCTTGTACAATGGCTTTAACCTAAAGCTAGGGGGATTACTGCTAAGGACAATATTTAACAAATAGTATCAGAAGAAACATGAACATAAAGGCGGTGTGTGTGAAAGAGAAAGAAAAATGTGGGGGTAGAGGAAGGAGAGATTCAACCTACTAAAAGATCATCCAGGAGTTCAGAGCTTCGTATTATAAAAAGAATGACACAGCACATGAATAATGCTGAACTGACAGATGCAAACAACAAGGGGGAAAGCAACAAGGAGAGGTAAATAAGTACTTCAAAAATTGCTAATGGCACAGGATGACAAGATGAGTGATCTGTAAGATATTACAACAGGGAGTCTACTAAGGCTAGTACATATGAATCGCACACATTCGTGATCTGAAATTAGGGAGAAGTTAATATCTTCACTCATTCACTCACTCACTTATTCACTCATTCATTCATTCAAAAAATACTCATTGAAAACATATTATGAAGCCAAACCTCTCTTCTAGGCACTGGGCAAAGAAGGGCAAGCGAGTCACACATGAATACGGTACAGCCCAGTGGGGTATGCAGGTAAGCACACACATGGTTATCACATGGTGTGGGAGGCATCCTGATGGAGGAAGCTCAGTGAGTTATGGAAGCATATGAGTTGTGCTGGCTAATCAAGCTCTGGTCGACAGGGTCACAGAAGATTTCTTGGAGAAGGTGGTATCTAAGCTGAGTCTTGGCGAATGAGTAATGAATGAGGATGGGGTGGGAAAGAGAGGAAGGGGAAAATGGGGCAGCACATGGAGTATCTTTGAGGCCAGGGAGTTTGGAGAAAAAAGAGTGCTCAACAGGAGAAAAGAATGCTAATTCGGGGGTCAAGAGAGTAATCAAACTAAAAATTTAATTATTTGATACCTACAGGAGTGAAGGAGCACTTACTATGTTCCAGATAGTAAACTAGAAGCTTTCCATGTTTTTGTACTTAATTACCACAACAAATTTGTGATTTAGGGATTATTATTTCTGCTTTACAGAAGAGGAGCCCAAGATTTGGAAAGATTAAGTAACTTGTCCAAAGTCACACTGTATATAAGTGACAAGAACTCAGATTTAAATTCAGAGGGGTCTGATTCTATTACCCAGGGACCTCACTTAACCAGATTACTTTGGTTATTTATTTTCTAATTTTATACTTAAGATACAAATTACAAAAAATTCTGATGATGGCTAGAATTTTGTTTGGAAGCAAACCAAACATTAAGTACAAGATCTGGGGTCAATATGTTCAGTCCCTGTCAGACCTTTGGTCCTATTCAATTTTCAGCCTCAATCTTCTAAGACACTTCCCCGGTACCCACACCCACACCTATGTAATACTGGGAGAGGTGACAGTACACGTACTCTGTTTTCTTCATTTTCTTGTTTGTTCCCAACTAGACTAATGCTTCATGAGGGCATAATCATCAGTATGTCATTAGAACCTAGCTCAGTGACTGACATATAGCAGATAGTACATAAATATCCATTTAATGAACCTTCTAGATTAAGGTTAACAGAAAAAAATATTAAAGTTGAAATGTGCACTTATGTCCAATTGCCTTCAGCTGGAAAGTGAAGGGGTTATTCTAGCTAGTTTTGGCAGAGACTGTAAAGATGAATGAGTTAATGTCTTCTGTATATACCAGGTACTCAGAAGATACTATGTATGTAGAAAATGCCACTGTTTATTTCCTGTATTCCTTAAGAATACCATCATCATCATTTGTAATGCAGTGCAGCAACTGAGGAAAAGATTCAATTATCAGTTTTATGCCTGAGAGATAAGTCAGAGTTTGAAGCAAAGAAGCATTAATGGGATGCTGTAAGGAGCCCAAGAGGGACATCAAAGCTGAAGCATGCCTACCTAATTGATACTCTGAAAAGAATTTGAAGGCATATGCACAAACACACTGTGTACTGGGAGAAAGTCAAAGAGAGGGCAGAACAGTACAAAGAGTGAAGGTGAAAAGAAGCCAAGAGCCTAGGGCAACAAGCTTTGTTAACGCTCTGCTTTTAAGTCACCAGGTGTGCTCATTAAAAAATAAAATTTTCTGTGTCCGTCCTTGATTCCCCAGATCAGAATTGCTAGGGGCGAAGCCATTGATTTTACATTTTAACAGGTTTCTTAGGTCATTCTCAGGCACTGAAAAAGTAAATCACTAATTATTAAATCCATGAAATGTGATAAATAACCACAGCATTGAAAATGATGAGACTCAGATACACTGTCTCTCTAAAAGGTAAGATGGCAGCTCAACCCAGTTTTTTGGTAAGATGTTGCAAATTCAGGTGATGTGAACAGATTTGTCACATTCATTGTGCCTGGCTAGGAAAGCAGAATGCACGAGTGCACATGTGTGCCCTGGCTCTGACACTGTCCATTGGGTGCCTTACTCTACCTTCCCTGAGCCTGGGCAGTTGGCCCCCACCACAGAGTTGTCCACAGGTTTTGCTATTTCTTCCTTCTGATGTGCTGACTAGCTTCCTCCAGAATCCCAGTCTTTGAGTTTTCTCTACTTCTAGGTGCTGATGTTTGTGTTATGTTAATTTGATACATTCATGATTGTTCTATCTTTCAACCTTTTTCCTCTTTGCAGTACTGAGAATCAAACCCAAGGCCTTGTGTGTGTGTGTGTGTGTGTGTGTGTGTGTGTGTGCGCGCGTGTGCACGCACGCGCATGCAGCTCTACCAGTGAGCCACACCCTCAGAGCACATCTCTGAATTTAAAAAGCAATTTCACTTAGATTGTCTCAGATTTGGAGCTTGGAATAGACAGAGCTCTTTCCACCTGGCTTTCATTGTAGGTTCCACAAGACATCTTTTCCCAGGAATGATGGTACTTCATCAGTTGGGTCAATGAGGAAACAGTGGTTATAATTTGGGCAGAACAACAATAAATATGACACAGGGAAGATTCACATTTTCTTTCAGAAATGATGAGGAAAGATTTATGATTTGAAATGTAACTCAGGGAGTCACATACAGCCTTAAGTGGGCAGAATATGACACAAAAAGAAAGCAAAACAAAACAAAGTATTGATACCAATACTGGAGATTTTTAGTCACTAAACAAAGCTGGCAAACAAAAACCTGAGGAGGCAGATAATGAAAGACCAGTCACAGTTACTCTGGCAAAGGAAGACATGGACCTGATTCTCCAGGAAAATGGAAAAGGTGAAATCTATGCTGGCTTTCTCTCCATCAATTCAAAGCCCTCAGCTGAGTTCACATATCCTTCTAGCTTTGAGAGGTGGTCTAAACTCAGAAATCATGACCTCATTTAAGAGAAAGTAGAAACATGACCAATTACCCTGCTCGTGAAGGGCAATAACATGGTTTTCATCTTTGCAAGGAAATTTCCTAGCAAACTGTATGGCCCATTTCTGTCTTTCAATGTTAGAAATACCCCTAAAATAGTATTTCTTACAAAAATAACATTCTTTTCCCACTCCAAGTATCTTGGCATCTAAATGCTATTCTAAGCATTTTAGAAAGATAAATTAGTCCATGCTATTTACAACAATGAATACCATGCTGTGGACTGAGATAGTTTCCTTTGAATTGCCAAGAAAGGAACAAGGGTATCACATAAAACCTGGAAAACAAGCTCAGGGAACAAGTCCTGCTTTGGACTCTGGGAGGATTTGGAAGACTGCCAATGCTGAGGCAGTAGTGGGGGTAGTGTATGGGGCATGTGAAAAGGGCTCTTTTCTCCAAAGTTTTATTTGAGGATTGAATGCTAATGACAAAGTGGCCCCACTCAGTTATTTTAGCTACTCTGCCCTGGTCTTCCTAATAGTAAGCAAGGAGTCATCAACTACTTAAGAAACTTCTCATTTCTCATAAAAGCTTGAGACTGTTCTTTGTTTAATGTATGTTTTGATTTCCACTATTCGGGAGAAGGGAATTCGTTAAAAAACTTAAAGGTAATTACAGATAACTCCCACTGACTCAGAGGCCAAATTACTCAAAGGGCAGATTTCAGATTTCTGTATCCCTGTTTTTCCACCTTGTGCCTCATCCTTTAAAATACTGAAGTCCTGTCGCTTTTCCCCACACAGACAGGTATGATGGTGGCGATAGCCCATGCTAGGGACCCTCCTCTCAATTTTGACCTCCTCCATAGCACTGTCCCTACTATGTGCAGAATCACAGGTGTGGAAGAGATTCAGACTGACACGCAGCTCCTTGGGTTTCTTAATGTGTAACCTACAGACTACCTGCTTCAGAAGCAAAAGAGGACCTTGTTAAAAATGCTGCGTCCTTACTATAATTTTGTGCAAAGTTAGAAAAATTATGATTGTAACAATTTTTTTTCTATTTGCCTCAACAAATGTTTTCAGTGAATAGTGTGTACAGCTTCTGAAAATTTGTTTTTTTCTGTTATGTTTGATAACATGTATTAAAATGCAACTTTTGAGAAAAATAAAACAAAAAAGAAAGAAAGAAAAAAAAAAATGCTGCGTCCTGGGCCTAACACCAGGTTTACTGAATTAGAATGGGGAGATGGGAACTGCAATTCTGATAGGCTTTGCAGGTGATTCTTTGCACACATAAGTTTAAGAACTACAGACATAGGCTTAAAGTCTCATTATCTAAATTTATTTGATTCTTGTGTTCAGTAGTGAATTCCAAAATGAAGAGACAGCATCTGAATCTTGTTGGCTCCTGGAATTTGGAAAGCAAGAGATCAGACTACAAGGAAGAATGATGTTTGACAAGGATGGAAACAGTTAGAAAAAGGCCAACATGATCTGTAACTTGACTATTTGTAAAGAGTATTAGCATGAATTGGAGAACTATTCTGGGTTTCCAGAATAGTTTCAATTCCAATCTCGAGGTGCTCCATAATGAAACAATAGTATGGCCCTCTCTGCTCATTTGCATCATCTATTAAACAATACCATGGATAATAACCCATATACCCTTTGATTTAGGTTTCGTTTGTGCTATTTTAGAAATCTTCATAAAATAAGTCTGCGGGTTTGGGCTCTGTTACCAATTCAAACTCTAATCCTCCCACCTGAGACCGAGAAGTCTCTGTTTCTTCATTTCCTCTGCTGTGAAATGAGCATGCTTATGGTGTCAGTCATATGCACCTTTCAGGGTTATTAAGGAGAGTTAAGCAGTGAAAAAGCAGGGCAAACGATAGGTATTAACATGAGTAATCACTGTTAATAATTTCACATCATCACTATAAAATGTAACGCTGGTTTGACCAATGAGGAGAAGCTGAGCTGCTTAGTCTAAAGTCTGGGAATTACTTATGGATTTAAATTCTTCACACTCTACCTATCACCTATTGCCATAGACATTTCAATGTTCACATTTCTCTGTAATATCATGTAATTTTTTGAAGCTTCTACACAGACCTGCTTAAAATGACTGTGAGCTTTGCAAATTTTTCTCTGGTTTAATAGATTGGGATAGGTCGACAGATAGATATAGATATAAATACAGATTTTTACATAGAACCTTTCTTTTTAATCTAGGTCCACAGGTTCTAAATAAGATTTGGTAAGTTATACAACCTCTACAACTATAACAATGAAATCTCACTGCAACTACTGCATACTCAGAAGTATTTACAATACATGTGACGAAGTGTGTCTATTTCCATGGTACCTGTCACCATGGTAGCTGAGCAGCACTCCTTCTGGAACAAACAAGTCAGTAATATAGCCCTTGGTTACTGCCTCCTAAAAGCTTAGCTCTTGAATAATGGGGACACTTTCTGTTTTGTTTTGTTTTTTTTTTAGAGAAGTCATAAAATTCCTCCAAAATAGATAATTGTTTAAATACTGCTCAATTATGCTAAAAACAGAATAAACAAACTCTTATAACCCTCCATATTAACTAAGAAGCATTCCTCTTTTCTTTCTTTTTAGAGAAGTATTTCCAAGGGAGTCCATGCAAAACATGCAGAAATACATTGTGCTTTGAACTTTATTTGAAGGTTCTTTGGCATAAAGGTTAAGTAAGAAAGCAGACAGTGGTGACTGTTTATAGCAAGACCACCTTTACACTGATTTCAACTGAGTAATCTATTCATAGAACAATAAAATTCAGGGTTAGTTCCAATTCCCAAATTCAGGCTTCATAACATGCTTTGCACTGGGTGTTGAAAATATGGACAGAAAAAGTAAGGGAAAATGTGTTGAAATTTGGGTGGTGATTGGCCCAGGTGATTGCATTGTGGATGACAGTTTTTCTGTCCTTTGCACATTTCTGTATTCTAGTAAGTGTATTTCTATTGCTATCTTTCTAATTTTCTCTGCCTCTCTTTCCTTTCATCCTACGTATCCATAACTATGACTAAAATCTACTTTACATTTATTAGATACAATTTAGAATTCTACATGCATCCATCCATAAAATACTTATTAAACATTATGTGCTAGGGACAATTCTTAATTTGGACATATGAACATATATATATATATATCCTCTAAAACAACCTCAGGTACTTTGCTTTTAATTTATGTGTTTTGTATGTGTGTGTGTGTGTGTGTGTGTTGCTGGGGATTGAACCCAGGGCCTTGTGCATACAAGGCAAGTGCTCTACCAACTGAGCTGTATCTCTGGCCCAATTTATGTGGTTCTTGATTGATTTTTTTTAAAGTTAATATTCCTTAATAGAATAAAAATTCTAAAACTAAAGAGTGGTAATTTAGCCAGGCACAGTGGCGCACCCCTGTAATCACAGTGGCTCAGGGGGCTAAGGCAGGAGGATTGCAAGTTCAAAGCCAGCTTCCGCAATTTAGCAATGCCCTAAGCAATTTAGGGAGACCCTGTGTTAAAATAAAAAATAAAAATGGCTGGGGATGTGGCTCAGTGGCTCAGCATCAAAAAAAAAAAAAAGTGGTAATTTGATAAAACCAAAATTTCCTTCATCTTACTTTCTTCCAACATTTTTCTAGCTCCAATAATGATTATATCAATCAGTGTCATATCAATTCCAATCTCAAAAGATGACTATTCCCTGCAATAGGCACTGGGAAGTCATGAATCTGGGTCATTCACTCTATATTCTCCTCTGAGGCTCTCACTCATGCTCATAGTTACCATTAGACACGGGTCCCATCAACCCTATCTCCAACCTGGATCTAGCTCTCGAGTTCCAGATGTCCAGTTTCCTTAATGTCTTGAAGGCATCTGTGAACTCATCTTTCCTATAGCACCTTCTCCTGGGATTATGTTCTACTAAGGACCCCTCCATTTTATATAGCCAATCAAATCAAAACACAAGGATCATCCCAGATTCCTGGTTCTCTCCCAGGATCCTCTTTCTGCCCACCCTCACAACTTGATTTGTACTTCCCAAATCTTGCAAACTCATCCTTTCAGGTGCTACTACTGCTTTAGTTTTGACTTCAGACTCTCATCACCAATCTCCAGATTTTTGTTATGATATTTTAACTATTCTGTTGGTTGCCATTGTATCTTTCACATGAAGAATTACTTTAAAAAGTCAATCTGATTGTAATTCTCTCCTTTAAGAAGCTGGACTTAATATGCGGTGCTTGATCTGGCTCCTTCCCATCTCAGCTTCATCTTCCAAGGCTTTACCGCTGACATCTTATTTTCCAGGAAAAGGAAAGTATCCTGGTTCCTTGAACCTACATGCTATTTCACCCTTCGACCACTTACACATATTGTCCTCTTCAGCTGGAATCCTCTCACCTGTTCCATCTTTCAGCAAACCACACAATTTAAGACTGAGCTTCAGTTCACCTCCACTCGTCTCTCCTCATTTGTGGCATTACTACTTCTTGCACATTTTATTTAGTCAACCAAAATGTACTCTGTACCCAATAAAATGCCATGCACTATGCTGGCTCTTGAGTATGCAGATCTCTGCCCCCACAGAGGGATTCCTGTCACCTTTACTGCCCTTGGCTATTTGTACCCCTGTCTCCTCTTGATAGCTAGATGGCAGGGACTGCTTCATAGTCATCTCTGCACTTATGCACTCCCAGCTTCAGGCAAATGTCAGTATTTAATAAATTTGTTAAACCAACTGAAGCAAAATGGAAGTTATTGGCTAAACCAATGGAGCAATGAGACTGTACAAGTATAAAAGTCACTTAAACTCTCCAATGAGTAGTGTTTGATTCTTGATAATAAAGGAACACAAGAATCTCTGTTTCTGTGGAATCAGATAAAATGTACTCACAGAGCACATGATTCAGCAATCCTTAAGAAATGCTTTGGGGATATAAACACATAATTTCTTAGTTCCCTGATAGTCCTAGGATTAAAATGACTAATGAGAGGAAATATATTTAGTTCTATTTTAGTCTGCTTCAGACACTGATTTTTTAACCAATAGTGTACTTATTTGCCTAACAAATCTTACTTGTGGAGTTATCCAGCATTGAAGGTCATAGGCAATAGAAAGAGGTAGCAATTTGATTTGTAGCTATAGGAGTGACACTTTGGTTCTTAATATTAAAGAGCCAACTGACACAAAATATTTGGTGACACTCTATAGTTGATACATGAGTCTGTCAACCTCTTCTTCCTTACTAAGGTATTCTTTTGATTTTATTTTATTTCAAACTTAATCTCTTTCTATAGGAAATCACTAATTGGCATCCACCCTCTGCTTTTTTTCACTGAATAAATACATTACTTAATCAGTTTCAATATGTAGAAGGGTGGCATTAATTTTCATAAATTAACAACCATGCCCTATTTTCTGACTTAAGTATTTCCAAATCATCCCTGGGTAAGTGAAGTGAAAAATAACACATTGGAAATATGGTTAACATGGAAAATATATTTTGCAGATTTGTAATGATATGGATTCAATATAAATTGTTATCTGTCAATTTAATAAGCATTTAAAACTAGGATTTATTTCTTTTTAAAATTTTCTTTTAGAAAATTGAGAGAAGCTTAGTTGGAGTGTTTCCAGCCAGTCCCAAAACACTTCACAGTATACTTTCCTAAGATCCATTCACTGTAAGGATTAAATGCCACAAATGATGGCTTTTAACCACAACTTCTGAAAACTTTCTTTGTTCCTCAACCAGGTGAGCCAAGTTACAAATCTGTTTATTCATTTCTATTTCCTGAAAGGTTAGATACCCTAGCTCAATAGCAAGTCCCTTGAAGGGCGCCTTTCTCTTACTTTAGAAAAAACTCTCTTACTTCCTTAATCTCTTTGGTTTCAGGTAGTTGCTCTTATTAGAAGAGTGCTTTTGGCTTTTGTCGGCGATGATGGAAAACTGATGACCCATCTAACTTGCTCTTCTCTGGTTTTCTATTCTTGACAAGTCAGCTCTCTTCACTGTGAAGAGTACCCTAGTGTTTTGATAGTCTTTGTGTGGTTCTTACTACTAAGGATTAGGTTTTGAGTCAGTTTCTTATAAGTAACAATTTTAGTGGTCAACTTTCAAGAAGCTCCCAGAACCTCTGCATTTAAAGTGTTGCAATGACTGAGCAAACTATATACAGTGCACATTTACTTTGCAATGGAAGATTCTGTGAATTTTAATTAGAACAAGGCTTCCATTTCTTTACTTTTTCTTTCTTCTTTCTTTCTCTTCTTTTCCTTTTTATACTCCTCCTCTTTCTCATTCTTCTTCTAGTTAAAACTCTTCCTTATCTTACTCTTCTTACTTAGTTTCTGTTTTTGCTTACAGTGGCTCCTGTGGTTTATTTTAATTATCCATTTTGCAACTAGTTCTAAACCTGTTAATTTTAGGTAGCACCTGTTGCATAAAAATAAAAATTTTGTGCACTTTCACCCACTGCCACTCATTTTCTTTCCAGTTACTGATTTTTCACAATATTTTTAGTGCCAAGATTTATAAAATTTAAATTTCAAGAGTTATAATTAGGATTGCTCTACTTTATCCATAGGATGATTTTAAAAACTGTGGTATTTATAGAATTATAGTATAGTATTTAAATAACTGTTTATAGATTTATAGTATATTGTATATAGTAATACCATAACAAAGAGCATATAGTATTGGTGTTTCATAAATATTCTATAGAATTATAGCATTATAGGTATTTAAATACTATTTACAAAATAAGTAACATGTTTACACTCAAAGAAAGGGAAGAATAATATCATATTACTATATCCCTCGCTGCTTAACAGAAAAAAAAATGTAGGCATTCAGATCCAACGAGTTCTCTACTAATTTCTTTTCCATTTTCTTTGCTTTTAATAGGTCATATTCAGCTACCACTATTTCTTATATTTAATCTATTCCCTTGCTTGAATTTACTTTTGTTTTGTTAAGGTAACTTTCTTGACATTTTACACACACACATACACACACACACACACTTGAGTGGCAAACTTTCGAGTTTGCCTGTCAGAAAAAAACTTCATTTTGCCCTTTTTCTTAAATGCATGGGTAGGTTTAGAAGTCTAGGTTCAAAGGCTGGGGTTGTAGCTCAGTGATGAAGTGCTTGCCTCTTACATGTGAGGCACTGGGTTTGATCCTCAGCACTACATGAAAAATAAATAAATAAAGATATTGTGTCCATCTACAATTAAAAAAAGCAAAAGAAGTCTAAGTTCAAATAATTTCTCCACATCCGTCTTAGATTGTTACCTCACTGTTTTCTCAAATATAATGCTGCTGATCAAAACACATCATCTCACCAACTCTCGTTTCTTCAGTTTTCATTCTCCCCACTCTAGAATAGCTAAACTTAACTTTCTCCTTTTAGTCCTGAAGTTTCACACAGATGATGCCTGGCTATGTGTGTCTCCTTCCATCTATTTAATATTTGATATATACCTTAAGCCTGAAAATTGACATCTTTCTAAACCTGGAAGAAATGTTCTTCTCCTGTTATCATTGGTATTCTGATTATTATTACTTCTTCCCACCCAATGTTCCCTGATTCTGAAGCTCTGGTTCAGTGACCGGCCTCCTGGTACATCCTTTAATCTTTTTTTTCCATTTTTTTTTCTTATTTTAACTAATATTTCTTGCTTTAACAAAAGGTTTATCCTTCTTGGAGAGTTCTCAGATTTTAAATTCAGAGCACTAGTTTGAGCTTCAGCCTTACCTATCACTCCTTTATTCAGTCTGAACTATTGTTGGTTTTTTCCAGTTGTATTTATAATTTCTAAGAACAAATTCTCCTCTGACCCACATTCACACCAGGTTGTTTTCATTTTGCAGTTGAAAAACTTTTCTTTAATCACTGTGTGGATACCAATTATAGCTTTAAAAAAATTCGTCCTCTAACAATTTTCTCTGATTTATCCATTTCATTTTGGCCAATTACCGAGTGCGCCTTTTAAAATTAGTTGTTTAAACCCATCTTGGTTTATTTTTTCATTTTTTATTATTTAAATTTGTTTTTAAAATTCATGCATAAAACCATAAAAAGTGTACATACATATGGGGTTCCATGTAATGCTTCTATGCATGTATACATTGTGTGATGTTTAAATCATTTGTTTCCTCAAATATCTATCATTTCATTATGGTGAAAACTCAAAATCTTCTAGTTTTTTGGAATATACACTACATTATCATTATCTAGCCACCCTATGGTGCAGTGGCACACCAGAGTTTCTTGCTCTTCTCTATCTGTAACTAGAATCCATTGGCCTTTCCCTATCCCTCTCTATCCTGCTCAATGCTCTCCCTACCCTAGGGTGACATCATTCTATGTTCAACTTCTATGAGAACTGGTTTTCTTTTGTATTGTTGGTTTACCTCTAAATGAAGTAATTTCTTCCTGTTTTCCATCAGCTATATTGAGGTGATCAATTACATGAAATTAAATCTATGCGAATGTGGTAACCATGATTGTGACTCTTAGGAACAAAGGACATCTTGATAAGATAGACTGGATTCTATTAAACAGGTATGTTTTCTAACACGCAAACTTCCCCAGTAAGGAAGTGGTTTTCAACTTTGATTACATTTTAGCATTATTAATATATTTTTTAACAATGCAATGTCCAGGTCCCACCCTAGACCAATTAAAATCAGGGTAGAGCCTTGGCAGGTGCTCCTTGACATAATCTAATAAACCCATTAAAAGTTGAAAATATAGTATATTAAAAGTGCAGTTAAGACATCTAACCTACTGAACATTCCAGTTTAGCAACATAGTACACTATGGAGTGTGGGTTGTTTCCCCTTACGATTATGTGACCAGGAGCTGCAACTCTCTGATGCTGCCGAGCATCCCCAGAGAGGATGGTACCATATATTACTGGCCCAGGAAGGGATGCATATTCAAAATTCAAAGTATGGTTTCTAGAAAATGCATATTGCCTTTGCACTACCCTGAAGCTGAAAAATGGTTAAGTCAAATCACTGTGAGTCGGGGACCATCTGTACTTTTTTTCCCAGCTCCACAGGTGGCTAACACGCAGGATGAGAGTGTGGCTGTATGTGTGCAGGGAATGTTTCCCCAGATGCCAGGGAAAAGCGGGATGGAAGTGTTTAGAATATTCTCTTCCTGGTAAGAAAGGCCTATCCTATCTTTTCTCCTTCCTCCCACATCTGATGTGGAGCTCAAATTCCACACTCCCTCTCTGGAACCACTACTAGGTGTGCTGCCTGGTAGGAAAGAGACCTTTCTTCAGAAAGAGGCCTCTGGAATAAGCCAAAAGACTCAGCCTTTTTTACCAGCCCGACCTAGTAGTGGCAGTGAGCCCTGTTGTCTCACTGTTACCAGTGCACGTGAGAGGGCCCCCAGCCCACTTGTTAAGGGGCAGCTTCTCCGTGCCCTCCTGGGTGAACTGCACCCACAGGTGTGGCCTGGGATGATGGCTCACTCTGTAATTCCACCAATCTGGTCCCATATCTGCTCTGCTCTACAAAAATTCTGAATTCCTCATCCACTGACCTCATTAGTTCCTATTTCCCAGTGTCTATACAAATTTATTACCCAAAACACATTTTCTGCCATCTCAATGGGAAACTGGGAGGGAGGAGATGTTGATCCAAGTGCCGGCTGCATCATTTGGAACTGAAAGCCCCTTGAGCCTCTGGATATGTAAGTTCTTTTATTCACTCATATCCGCTCCTGTCTTTTCTGTAAATTAATTTTAATTAATGTTGGGCAAGTCATTTAACATCTTTGTGTTGGTTTCCTTCATTTTAAAAGCAAAGAGTCCTAATTGAAATTTTCTAGATTTCTTCCCAGCACTCTAGTTAAGAATTCTAAAAATTTTCTTTAGTATCATAAGGTTCTCTCACTCTTTGAAAATCATAGTGTCCTGAATAAAATGTCCAAATATCTTTTTAATGTGGCAAAGCAGGCTGTACATGATTTATCCAATTACAGCCCTGGTGACTCCCTGCCTTTTTGCTCACTCAAAAGTTTTGTGAGGATAAGAAAACAGTAATAAAGTGACAGTCTTTGTAGTTTTGCAGTCACTGAATGTTTATTGATAATCTTTATCTGAGGCAGAAAAGAGTGCTGCTATCTTCTGGTCAAGCAATAAGCAGAGTTTACTTGTCTACTTTACAGAAATAACTAAAATAGAGTCCCAGAAGACCTCTTTGAGATGATGTGGGCTAAAAACAGAATAATAAGACAGGGACAGTTGTCAAAATATCAGGAAAGGACAGAATGCTGGGCAAAGAGAAGAACTAGTGCAAATGTCCTGGGGCAGGAACAACTTGGTGTGCTAGAGAAACATGGAGAAGGTCTGTGCATGGAGGAACATGGTAGAAAATGAGGTCAGAGAGTGAGGTACAACTATAGTAAGGGGCTCAAACAATGAATGGTTTTTAAATGGTCACTGATGTCTGATTCATGCTTTTGTAGCCATGATGTGGAAAACATCCTGTAGGGGGCAAGAGTGGAAGCAGGGAAACCATTAGGAAATAATAAGCAGCCTTCAACATGAGGTGTTTGCTATTGACTGTTTACTTCTCTATTCATATGTTGACATCTTAACCCCCAATATGATGATATTAGGAGGGGGGCCCTTGGTAAGTAAGTAGGTCCTAAGGGTAGAGGCCTTATAAATGGGATTTATGTCCTTACAAAAAAACACACGTGAGCTTACCTCCTCTTTCTCTACTCCCCACTATGCGAGGATACAACAAGAACATGGCTAGCTGCAAACTAGAAAATGAATCTCATCACACACCAGATTGCTGGCACCTTAATCTTGGCCTTCTCATACTGAAGAGCTGTGAGAAATGAATTTTTGTTGCTTAAGGCACCAGATCTATGAAACTTTATTACAGCAACTCTAAATGTCCAAGACAGTATTGTTAAAGACAAAGGTCCATTTTTGCACAATTCACCTTTTAAAGAATTGGTTAGAACATTTGTGGGCAGTTTGATGTTCATTTAATTGACTTGGCTCCTGGGTTTTACTTCTTTTGTATGATGTATGCTCTAACTCTGGACTCCAGGTCCAATTTGATATGAGTATGACTGTCCAAGGTTGTTTTCCCCCTTATGTCTTACTTCTGCCTATAATGCTTTCAGACAATGCTACTACAGAAAAATGCACACAATAAAAGAATCCTCAGAATTGGATCAAAGCTGTCTCTACCATAGCTGATGAGTTCAGCCATAAAGGAAGTCAGCATGCTCCATGATAATGCACTCAAAATGGTTTTGCTAGACTCAAGATCTTTTCAGAACCAGGCTGACTTTTTCAGTTTCCTTCACTTTTTCCCATGCCTCAGTTTGGTTTAAAGGAGATGCATCTCAAAGAAAATGGTCCATTTGAATTCTAAAACCTAAATTCTCAGCATGGCCTTTCAGTGTAGGGCCTTTACTGCCTCTCCTTCTTCAGCCAGGCTTGCAACCAAGTTGGTTACTCAGCTCTTTCCTCAGTTGGCCATTTACTGTTTTCTAAATTAAGACTGGATTATTTTTTTATTTCAATAAAATATTGATCATAGTCAACTTTTAGTGAAAGTAACAGTGGTATGACAATTCAAAGCAGCAGATGACTTACTTATCCAGGAAAAAGGAGCATCACAGTTTAGCTGGGAGCAAGGGGGAAATCAATCCCAAAGGGGAAAAACCATTAACAAACACCATAAGAACAGAAGGAAGAAATAACATATGTGCATGTGTTTACTTACACATATATAGCACTCTTCGCTTGAATGTCTGAGTCTCATATAACTCATATGACAAAGGATAATTAGATATCTTTTTCAAGAAACAGTAATTGCTAGCTTCTGAAAATAATTCTGAAAATTTGCATGACGCAAAAACCTTAAAGCATATCAATTAAAAACCGAGAAAATGCCATATGGTGTCTTGAATCTCAAACCTTCAGGTTGAAAAGAAAGTTTCTATAATCTTCTTATAGCTTCTATGCCATTCAAAATTGACCACTAAACTTCCAACACGATGGATCAACTTATAGTTAGAATGTGCAGATTACTAGATATGCATCTCAGAGTAGCTTGACAAGATTGTAAACGTACACCGACAGCTCATTCCCATATGCAAACCCACCGTGGAGGTGCCACAGAAAGGCAAAGGGGACTGGCCAATCTCAGAAACCCATGTATAAACTGGGAAACCCATCAGGGTAGAGTACTTGGGTTCCAGTGTGGACAGCAAACAGTAGTCCAGACTCAGAAAGGGTGGGCATCCATAGACAGAGGAAAGACTGGCATGGAGTTTTCTATTGTCTTTTCCCTTTCTTCCCCCAGAGTAGGTCATTAGAGGCATATTAGCTTCTTAGGATAGCAAAGAGCATTCCCTTCTCCTTCAAGGTGAAGATATGAAGAGGTTCTCAGAGAGGCCAGAACATTAGATGTTTCCACAGTTGAGAGACAGGTGAGGGTGGTAGGTAGTGGGGTGGTGACAGAAGGGAAGGTCAAGGGCAGACCATGACACTGCAGCCTTTCTTTCTGAGGAACATTTTGCTTACCACTCCCTAGGCATATCATTTTGGGGACAAGTTAGAATCTCAAAATCTAGAAAGCATTAATTGATCAAACAATGGAGTGAAGTAGATGAATCAAATATTGCATCTAGAAATTTGAAAAACCCTGTACAGAAACTCATAGATGAAGCACTACAAAATCAGTAAAGATATGTAAGATTTAAATATAATTAATAGGTTCAAACTAATAGACAACTTTATGCCCAACAGAAAGTATATATTTTGTTTTCTTTAGGCATACATGAAATATTCATGAAGTCAGCTACTTGCTAGAGTACAATCAGAACCTTAATAAACAAATCCCAGAGAATCAATATTATACTCAACTAACCAAAACATAATAAAATTAATAATTATAGAGGAAAATTATACAACCTTAGACATGAATGATGGTGAAAACATGTCAAAATTTGTGAGAGTTTTAGATTCATTTGTCAGAAAGGAAGAAAAGCTAGCAAAGGAACTATATTTTCAATTCAAGTGTTATAAAAGTGGAGTAAATTCAAAGAAACAAAAAAGAAGGAAATAGTATCAGTACAAAGAGAAAGCAATGAACTAGAAAGAGAGCTAGAGCAAACAGGAAAATTAAAAATTAAAAGTTGCTTATTTGAAAAGATTAAAAAGACAGGACTAATCAAGAAAAGGAGAAAGAACTAGCAAAAAATGCATCATAACAAAGGTAAAACAGTTACAGAATAAGAGAAATTATAAGCAACTGTACATCAATACTCTGACAACTAGAAAAAATGAATACATTTTGGGGAAATACATAAAACATTAAAATTGGTACAAAAAGGAATCAAAGTCTTACACTTAATGATAATCTTGAAAATCATCTGAATGGTAATTAAGGTCTTCCTCCATGAAAGAAATCCATGAACTATAAGGTCTTACATTTCAGTTCCACCATACTTTCAAAGATCTGACATTCTTATTTTATACAGGTTGTTCCACAAACAAAGAGGGAAAGCTATTCATATCAGTTTATTCTATAGATATAATCTTGATTCCAAAATGAATTGAGATGTGAGTAAAAAACAATTGTGGTTCCACTTGTTTACTAAAGGCAGTAAAGCACCCAGGCACACAGATTCAAGAGCCATGCCATCTGGGTTAAAATTGCTATATCACCATGTCCTAACGATGTGACATTGAGAATGTTACTTAACTTCTTAGTGCCTCAGTTTCTTTATCATTAAAATATGCATGATAACTCTTAGTCTATATGTTGTAGGTTGTTGTAAGGTTTAATGAAATTAAAACATCCTTGGTCAATATCTGATATAGAGCTAATGTTCTATAAGTACTAGTCCTATAAGAATTGATAACTAATATCAACATGAACATCAAAGTTAAAAAGAAATATGAACTAACCAATAGATATTAGAATCCTACATAAAACTACATAAAATAGCAATTAATTATATTGACTTTATTTTAAAAATACAAGATGGCTTAATGTTGGAAAATCCACCAGTTTAATTCACTACACTAATTGACTAAATATGGTTATCTTAGCAGATATAGATAAAGTGTTTAAAGTTAAATATGTATTTATGACCAAAAATATAAGAGAAGTAGAAATATAAGAAAACTTCTTTGATAAAAGCTATATATCAAAATCAAATTATAATACTTAATGAAGTTTAAATACATTTCTTTCATTATCAGAAATAAAACAACTATACAACTATTACTATCAGATTTCATATAATACTAGAAATCCTAGTCAATGCAGTAAGACAAGAGAAAGAAACAAGTTGTACTAAGATTGTAAGGAAAGAGACAAAGCTGTATTATTTTGTATGTTATGATCATCTCTACCCCTAAAAGTTCTAAAGACAATATGGAACCAATAAGCAAGTCTGGCAAACTTGTCAGATATGATAAATTTATATTTACATACATAAATATATGTATATATATACATATTTACCTAGTAATAGCTCCCCCCCCTTCCTCTCCCTCTCCCTCTCTCTCCCTTCCCTGAAATACACAGCATTATTCTTTACCAACAATAACCAACCAGAATATATTGTTGCCATTACAACAACAATGGCAAGACCTTTAAATAAAGAAATTTTGAACTCCAGTAAATGTAAAAGAAGAAAAAGAAAAAGAAAGACTCAAGGGTAGGTATATATTACATATATAAATGAGAAACTTAACATTATAACAATGCCAATTCTCATCAGTAACATATACAAATTCAATGCAATTCTAATAAAAATTCCAGTTTTGGGGGAAGGGGGGAAATCTGAAAATTCATCTGAAAATTTATATTCAAGAACAAAGAACCACGTAAAACTAAGCTAATTCTGAATATAAAAAAGGAGACTTTCTCTAGCAAATGTTAAAACAAAGTATAACAATATCTGACATAGGGACAGAAAAATAAATAAAAGAGAATTTGGAGCTCATAAGAGAGACCAGAGAGCTTGAAACTTGATTTATTATAATGGTGGTACAACAGTTCAATGGGGGAAAGGTTAAATTATTCAGTATGTTCTGTTGAGAAAACTGACTCTGTGTATGAAGAAAAGAATGCCGGATTCTTAACTTATAGTATATTCAAAGGTAAACTACAGATGGATTAAAGACTTAAATGCAAAGGGGAATTTTAGGTAGTAAAAGAAAAAGGAAATAAATTTATGATTTTGAGATTTTTAAAAAATGAACCAAAAAGTGCACACATGCACATGCACACACACACATCTATGTATTGAGATCTCGATCTAAAGTACAAACTATAAAGTCTTGGGAACTTCCTTATATATATCAGTCCCCGGGACTTTACAGTTTGTACTCTGTAATGTCCATGGAAAAATACTCAAAAGATTCGTTGACTTTGTCCTAAAATGTTAGTTTTTTAGGACCCTCACTTTATTCCTGGCTTCCCTGAAGATTCTGACAGGGACTCTGTTAAAGTCAGAACAAATTTTCAGCTAAGTTTAAACTTCACTACTGTCAATAGCAATTTATTGCCTACATTTATCTGTCCATGAGCAGACAAGGTCATACACCTTTATGCTGAGACAGCAAGCAGGACTTTGCTTTGCAAAGCTGCAGGGTCATTGATAAATGGTATGGATATTCCCAACTAATGAATGACTTGGCCCACAGAAGAATTACCTTGGTGTCTTCAGATGGCTTACTGCCCAAAACACTGATTCTTCCCAGGGCTGACACCACTTTAAAGGTCAACAACATAACTTAATAAACGGACAAGTACTTTTATATTCTCAGGTCTTTGTTTTTTTTCTAAAACATAAAATATCTTGCTGAATTGATTGTCCTTGTAGAGATATGAAATGGAAAATGCCATTCACTACAGCTGCTACAGCTGCATAAGCTGATCCTGAGGACAGGCCTGGTGAAAAATCCATTTGTTGTGAGAAATCCCTAAATCTCTACCAAGATCCGAAGTATGCTGTGACTCCCAGGTCCCTATTACCTGTTTAAGAAGCTGGAAGCTTCCATAACTTGGTTGTTGGAGGATCAAATCTGGACAAAGATTGTTCTCTAAGATGGATGAATCTCTCACAGAGCAGATTTGGGTCAATAAAGATAGGTTATCAAGGAATAAGTTTTCAGGATTTTCTATTTTGAGCCCCTAAGTCAAGGGAACATTGGTAAGAGCTTCCTAATCACTCTCTAGGGACAAAAAACAGGAAAATAGGAGATATGGAAATTTTTTTAATGGAATTTTTCTTTCTGTAAGAATGAGATAGTCATCACATTGTGAAGTAGCTACTGAAAGCTCCAAGTGTAGATTTGATTGATTAACATTGTCATTGTGAAGTAGCTACTAGAAGCTCCAAGTGTAGATTTGGTTGATTAACATTGTTTATAGTGTCAGAGTTTCATTTTTTTTATCAACTTGTTCCTTAAAAGAGGAACTATCAGGCAAACAAAACTTTGTTTTCCCATGAATACATGCGGATTATGAATGACAGTCAGATTCCTCTCCCATTTTTCTTACAAATGCCTACTCCTCTTTCAAGACTCTCTCTTCAGAATACCATCCTAGCTTGTTCACCATTGCATTCCCAATTCTGAGTATAGTCCATTAAAAAGTACTTGCTAAATCAATGCCTACAGAGTTGCTTTTAAATCTGGGGAGAAGTTCCTGATAACCCCTTGTAAGATTTAAGCTCTAAAGTCTTTCATCAGTGTTATGCAGGAAGCCAGTAATCACCCCTATAGATAACACAAAGGTGTCAAAGGTAGTGAATGCATTAAATGACAGAATCCTCCCCAATTTTTCAAGAACAGTGAGGTTAAACTAACAAGATAAGGTTTAATAGAAATAAAATGCAAGACCTCATACTTCTATCCAAAGTACCAATCATAATAATATGAGATAGAAGAATGTAGCTTATCACTAGCACATATGAATGAGAGCTTATAGGTTTCAAATGTAAGCTTTACAGAAGTTCACAGTGTGATATGGCTGGAAAACAGATGCTGTGTCCACTGGGTGAATCAAGAGAAATGGGTGTCCATCATGAAGGAAGTCAATGTCTTGCTGTAAAGTCAATTTTTCCATTTACATACTTTTCAGAAAGATTTTCTGTTTGGGATACAATTGTTAGAAAGAGGGTTTGGGGAAACTAGAGGACATGAAAAAGGAAGGCAAACTGTACATGGATTTGAAACCAGTCTACAACAGTTGATAGTAATGGTAATGTAGAGTCTGGAAATGTAAAAATTCAAAGTTAGTATGATAGCTATATTTTTACTTTATGGCCCTATAGGATACAGCAGGATTAGTGGATAAGTGGTATCAGTATATGAGATAAATTTCTTATAGCCTAAATTGACTAAGGATGGAAAGTCAGTTTAGAAGGCAGTGAATTCTCTGTACTCAGAGTGTTCTTAAGGCCTATTAATATTTGTTTCTTCCAAATCTGAAATTCTGTGATTCTAGGGTCTTTTATCAGTCAGGTAAAAAAAATAATAGGACATTATTTTTTTCTAATGACAGGTAACATCATCTCAATATTTGATCTTTTCTAATATTATATCCCACTGGAAACAAACAGCCTGCCATTTTTATCCACAGATTGAAATAGATAATTTTTTGTAAAGTATTAAGAATCAATTGTAAATGGAGAAAAACTGAAAGCATTCCCTCTAAAATCAAAAAAGACAGGGATGCCCTCTTTCACTACTTCTATTTAGCATCATCCTTGAAACTCTAGCCAGAGCAATTAGACAGATGAAAGAAATTAAAGGGATATGTATAGGAAAAGAAGAACTCAAACTATCACTATTTGCTGATGACATAATTCTATACTTAGAGGATCCAAAAAATTCCACCAGAAAACTTCTAGAACTAATAAATGAATTCAGCAAAATAGTAGGATGTAAAATCAACACCCATAAATCAAATGCATTTCTGTACATCAATGATGAATCCTCTGAAAGAGAAACTAGGAAAACTACCCCATTTATAATAGCTTCAAAAAAAAATACATGGAATCAACTTAATGAAAGAGGTGAAAGCCCTCTATGATGAAAACTACAGAACACTGAAGAAAGAAATTAAAGAAGATCTTAGAAGATGGAAAGATCTCCCTTGTTCTTGGATAGGCAGAATTAACATTGTCAAAATGACCGTATTACCCAAAGCACTATACAGATTCAGTACAATTCCAATTAAAATCCCAATGTCATTCTTTATAGAAATAGAAAAGGCAATTATGAAATTCATTTGGAAGAATAAGAGACCCAGAATAGCCAAAGCAATCTTTAGCAAGAAGAGTGAAGCAGGTGGTATCATAATACCAGATCTTAAACTATACTTCAGAGCAATAGTAACAAAAACACCATGGTATTGGGACCAAAATAGACTGGTAGACCAATGGTACAGAATAGAAGACACAGAGACAAACCTACACAAATACAGTTATCTCATACTAGAAAAAGGCACCAAAAACATATATTGGAGAAAAGATAACCTCTTCAACAAATGGTGCTTGGAAAACTGGAAATCCATATGCAACAAAATGAAACTAAACCCCTCTCTCTCACTATGCACAAAACTCAACTCATAGGAATCAAGGACCTAGGAATCAAACCAGAGACCCTGCACGTATTAGAAGAAAAAGTAGGCCTAAACCTTCATCACGTTGGATTAGGCCCTGACTTCCTTAACAAGGCTCCTAAAGCACAAGAAATAAAATCAAGAATCAATAAATAGGATGGATTCAAACTGAAAACCTCCTCTGTAAAAGAAACAATCAATGAGGTGAAGAGAGAGCCTACAGAACGGGAGCAAATTGCAAATTTTTACCACATGCACATCAGATAGAGCACTAATTTCCAAGATATATAAAGAACTCAAAAAACTTAACATCAAAAAAACAAATAATCCAATCAATAAATGAGCCAAGGAGAACTGAATATACATTTCTCAGAAGATGGTATACAATTGATCAAAAAGTATATGAAAAAATGTTCAACATCTCTAGCAATTAGAGAAATGCAAATCAAAACTACTCCAGTCAGAATGGAAGTTATTAATACAAGCAACAATAAGTGTTGGTGAGGATGTGGGGAAATAGGCATACTCTTGCATTGCTGGTGGGAGTGCAAATTGGTGCAACAACTCTGGAAAGCAGTATGGAGATTCTTTAGAAAATTTAGAATGGAACCACCATTTGACCCAGTTATCCCACTCCCCAGTTTATACTCAAAGGACTTAAAATCAGCATACTAAGTGACACAGCCACATCAATGTTTATAGCAGCATAATTCACAAGAGCTAAATTGTGGAACCAACCTAGATGCCCTTCAATAGATGAATGGATAAGGAAACTGTGGCATATATACACAATGGAATATTACTCAGCTTTAAAAGAGAATAAAATCGTGGCATTTGCAGGTCAGTGGATGGCGTCAGAGAACATCATGCTAAGTGAAGTAAGTCAATCCCCCAAAACCAAAGGCTGAATGTTTTCTCTGATTAGTGGATGCTGATCCATAATGGGGTGGAGGAGAGGATGGAGGAAGGGGAGGAGCTTTGAATAGGTCAAAAAGAGGGAGAGGTAAAGAGGGAGCATGAGGTAGGAAAGATGGTGGAATGAGATGGACATCATTACCCTAGGTACATGTATGAAGACACAAATGGTGAGACTCTACTTTCTGTACAGCCAGAGAAATGAAAAATTGGCTCTATATATGTACTATGAATTGAAATGCATTCTTCTGTCATATGTAACAAATTAGAACAAATTAATTATTAATTAATTAATTAATTGAAAAAAAAGAAGAATCAAGGTTTTGAAAAGTGGCTGAAAGAGGCCTCTATCTTGCTGTAAGCATTGGACTTCAGGTTTGTGTGTCAGATGATCCCATCATGGGTTTAAGTTTCTGAAGCATTTTTCAACTTTAGTTGTAAGCAGAAGTCTGCATTTTATTTATATAAGTGGAGCTGCTGAGTCATATTTTATTAATTTTGGTCTAGCCATTGTTCTTCTGGAGTAGATTCAAATATGGAACAAGAGGAAACCCATTTGAATCTGTTCCAGCTGGAAGCCTGCTGTCACCTAGATCAACAAAATAGACGTTGCTGGAGACATGCTTTTGGTGGCAGAAGCTGCTGCCATGTAAGTATGCCCTGCAAGTTTATGAGACAAACCAGAATGCCTTTACTAGGAAATGGAGATAATTTATCTTTACCTTAAGGGGAAAGGAAAGCCTAATAAAAAAAAGCTTATTCTAGTATCATCTACTTTTGAGTAACCAACAGGTTTTTCTGCACATTTAAATGTTCGTGGAAAGGAAGCAAATGGCAAAAGTGAACAATAAAGGCACATCTAGTGAGCTGATTTAAGAACTCACTGTGATGGGTGAGGAAAGAGCAATGTTTGGCTTGTGTCTCGTGGCCAGAGAGCTTATTTCTGAGCAGTGGAAAAGGGCAATGGACAAAAAGGAAGAATTTTTGAGTTTTCAGCCTAATTCTTCCCTTAGCTCTTATGAGTAACATTAGTTACTTTCTTCCCTCATAAGAAAAGAAAACTAACATGTCAAGGAGGGAAAACAGAATTTCAGAGAGATCAATTAGAATGTGAAGATCCAGCATTTGGACCTGACTCATTAACTCTAAAACCCATCCTGTCTAAACTTATTTTTATCCCTCAATATCAAATAACATGACTCATTTCTCTTTCATCTTACCACACAGAATCTCTACGTGATTAAAGAAAAGTATCAGCTTTTATACAAACAAATAATCTTCTAGAACAGAGATCAGAAAATTCTTTCTGTCAAGGACAAAATAAATATTTTTATGCTTAAAATAAATATTTTTATGCTTTGTTGGCCATATGGTCTCAACTTTGTCCTTGTAGGACAAAACAAACCACACAATATGTAAGTAAATGAGCATGGCTATATTCCAATAAAACTCTATATTTTTAAAAGGGTAATAGTATAATAGCATCAGAACTAATAAAATGATCAGGAATAATAAATTCAGTTTTTGAAAGTACAAGATTTGTACAATGACAACTACAAAAGAAATTAAATAGGCCTGACTAAATGAAAAGTGATCCCATGTTCCTGCATTGGAAGACAAAATTGTTACAATGGAAATACTCTCAGATTCAGTTCAATTCTTATCAAGATCCAAGCTAGGTTTTTTTTTCCGAAATTGATGAGATGATTCTAAAGTTCACATGAAAATCCAAGAAACTCAGAATAGTCAAAACAATATTGAGGAAAGAGAACAAAGTTGGAAGGCCCCACTTTTAAATTTCACTTACTACAAAGCTACAGTAATCAAGATGGAATGATACTAGTATAAGGCTAGATATATAAATCAAGAGAACAAAATTCAGAATCTAGAAATCCTTGCATTTATGGTTAACTTACCTTTTTTACTAGGTGAAAAGACAATTCAATGGGGGAAAGAATAGATTTTTTATCAAATGCTGCTGGGACAAATAGTTATCCACATACAAAAGAATAAAGGTGGAGCCTGTAATCCCAGCACTTTGGGAGGCTGAGAAAGGAGAATCGCAAGTTCAAAACCAGCCTCAGCAACTGCGAGGCACTAAGCAACTCAGTGAGACCCTGTCTCTACATAAAACACAAAATAGGGTTGGGGACGTGGCTCAGTGGTCGAGTACCCCTGAGTTCAATCTCCAGTACCAAAAAAAAAAAGAATAAAGTTGGGCTCCTATCTCACACCATATACAAAAAATTAACTCAAAATCCTAAAACAGAAAACCTAAATCAAAAACCTACACATAAGAGTTGAAACTATGAAACATTTAGAATGAAGAAAAGAAATGAATCTTAACTTCCTTGGATTAGGCAATATTTCTTAGAAATTACACTAAAAATAAGCAGCAAGATAAAATGGATAAATATGGACTTAATAAAAATTAAAAACTTTTGATTATCAAAAGACACTATCAAAAAATAAAAACAATACATAGTAGATTGAAATTGAACCCCTATATCTCACCCTGCACAAAATTCAACTCAAAGTGGATGAAGGACCTTGGCATTAGACCAGAGATTCTGCACATACTAGAAGAAAAAGTAACTCTCCATCATATCAGCTCAGGAACAGACGTCTTCAATAAGACTCTTAAAGCACAAGTAAAATCAAGAATCAATAAATGGGATGGCATCAAACTAAAAAGCTTCTTCATAGCAAACAATCAAGAACATAAACAGAGAGCCTACAGAATGGGTGAAAATCTTTACCACCTGCACCTCAGAACATTAATCTCAGGATATATAAATAACTCAAAAAACTTAACACCAAAAAAAAAACCCAATCAATAAATAGGCAAATGAACTGAACAGATACTTCACAGAAGAAGAAATATGAATGGTCAAAAAATATATGAATGATAACTTGGAATGGAACCATCATTTGACTCACTTCTTAGTTTATACCCAAAGGACGTAAAATCAGCTTACTATAGTGACACAGCCACATCAATGTTTATAGAAGCTCAATTCACAATAGCTAAACTGTAGAACCAACCTAGATACTTTCAATAGATGAATGGATAAAGAAAATGTGATATATATACACAATGGAATATTATTCAACGTTAAATAAGAATGAAATTATGGCATTTGCGGGTAAATGGATGGAGTTAAAGAATATCATGCTAAGTGAAACAAGCCATTCCAAAAAACCAGAGGCCAAATGTTTTCTCTGATATGCAGATGCTGATCCATAATGGGGGGTAACTAGGGAAGAATGGAGGAACTTTGGTTTGGGCAAAGGGGAGTGAAGGGATGGGAGAGGGTGTGGGGTGGGAAGGATGGTGGAATGAGATGGACATTATTGCCCTATGTACATGTATGATTGCAGAAACGGTGTGACTCTACATCATGTACAGCCAAAGAAATGAGAAGTTGTGCTCCATTTGTGTACAATGAGGTGAAATGCATTCTGCTGTCATGTATAACTTATTAGAACAACAACAACAAAAGAAACAAAGCATTAATGCGTATTATACCTTTCAAAAAATACAAAAAAATGTTCAACCTCTCTAGCAATTAGACAAATGCAAATTAACACTACACTGAGACTCCACCTCAGTCCAATCAGAATGGCAATTATCAGGAATACAAGTAACAATATATGTTGGCAAGGATATGGGGAAAAAGGTACGCTCATACATTGCTGGTGGGACTGCAAATTAGTGCAACCACTCTGGAAAGCAGTATGAAGATTCCTTAGAAAATTTGGAATGGAATCACCATTTGACCCAGTTGCCTCACTCCTTGGTTTATATCCAAAGGACTCAAAATCAGCATACTACAGTGAGGCAGCCACATCAATGTTTATAGCAGCTCAATTCACAAAGCCAAGCTATGGAACCAACCTAGGTGCCCTTCAACAGATGAATGGTGTTATGGTTTGGATGTGAGGTGTCCCCCCAAAGTTCACATGTGAGATAATTTGAAAGAGTTCAGAGGGGAGATGTTTGGGTTGTGAGAACCTAAACCAATCAGTGAATTAATCACCTGATGGGATTAATTGAGTGATGACTGAAGGCTGATGGGATGTGGCTGAAGGAGGTGGGGTATTGGGGGCATGGCTAGAGAGTATATATTTTGTATCTGGAAAATGGAGTATCTCTCTCTCTCTCTGTTTCTTGATCATCAAATGAGCTGCTTCCCTCTGCCACACTCTTCTGCCATGATGTTCTGCTTTACCTCAAGCCTCGAGGAATGGAGCTGGCCCTCTATGGACTAAGACCTCTGAAATCATGAGCCTTCAACTAAAAGTTTTCCTCCTCCATTGTTGTTCTGGTGAGGTCCTTTTAGTCACAGCAGCAAAAAAAAGTTGACTAAAACAAATGGATAAAGAAAATGTGGTATATAGAGATGATGTAATATTATTCAGCCATAAAGAAGAATGAAATTATAGCATTTGCTGATAAATGGGTGGAACTGGAGAATATCATGCTAAGTGAAATAAGCCAGTCCCAAAAAAAACAAAGGTAAAATGTTCTCTCTGATATGTAGGTGCTAACCCATAATAAGGGATGGTAGAGAAAGGAAGTTCAGAAGTTCATTGGATTAGACAAAGGAGAATGAAGGTAAGGAAAGGGGGTGGGAATAGGAAAGACAGAATGAATCAGACATAACTTTCCTATGCTCATATATGAATACACAGCCAGTATAACTCCCCATCATGTTCAACCACAAGAATGGGATCATAACTGTAATGGGCTGTACCCTACGTATGTATAAAATGTCAAAATACACTCTACTGTCACATATATCTAAAACAACAAATAATTTTTTTAAAAAAGAGAGTGAAAACATAATCCATAAGAGAATTATTTGCTAATCATCTATCTGGTAAGAAACATGTATTCAGAACATATTTTTAAAAAAACTTACAACTCAGCAGCAAAAAACAAAATCAAGCCAATTTAAAAATACACAAATGTTTGAATAAATACATCTACAGAGGAGGTACGTCATGGCTGATAAAGCACATGAAAAAGATGTTCAACACCAAAATGCAATTGAAGCCTCTAGGAGGGCCAAAATCAAAGAGTGTTTATGAGGATGTGAAGAAATTGGAATCATACATTGCTGTTGGGATTGTAAACTTGTGCAGCTGGTTTGGAAAATAATTTGGTAGTTCCTCAAAATGTTAAATGTAGTTATCTCATGTCTACTCCTACAGACATACCCAAGAGAATCAAAAGGATGCATCCTCACGAAAACCTATACATGAATGTTCATAGCATACCATTCAAAATGGTAAAAAAAAAAATGGAGACAACTCAAATGTCCATCAAATGATGAATGAACAAATAAAAGGTCATGTAACTAAAGAATAGAATATTATTTGGCTGTAAAAATGACTGATAACACTGATATCTGCTGCAACATCCGTGATCTTGAATACATCATGCTAAGTGAAAGAAGCCAGACACAAAATGCCATACAGTATATGTCTTCATGTGTATGAAATATAAAATATGTCCACAGTAGGAAAAGGTATGGAAATAGAAAGTAGATAAGTGGTTGTCAAAGACTGAACAAAAGGAGGAAGGGGAATGGAGGATAAACACTAACAGACATGGAATTCATTTTGGAGGTGATGAAAATGTTCTGAAGTCAATGGTGATCACTGCACAACTCTATTAAAATAATAAAAAATCTACTGAATTATCCACTTTAGAAGGATGAATTTTATGGCATATGAATTACATCTCAATAAAGCCGTCATAAAAACAAACACCTACTGGTTGTAGGTTAATGTTCCAGATTCTTACATATTTATCTATACCTCACTCCATTTATAAAATTATTGAATTAAACCAACTATGCTCCAAGATTGTTTTGGGGAAAAAAAATATCCCTTTAAAAATGTATTATATCCAGAATGGCGATCCTGAGGTTCTAGAAGATTTTCTGTCACCAACCATACAATTTAACACTTTTGCTATGATAGATGAAAATATTACCAAATTTTAGGAAATAATTAACAATTAAAGTTATAAATAATTATTTGGGATAAGACATTATCAATCCATATGCAAACCAGGGGCTTTATTTCCCCGAGTGCTGTGCTGTCCTGGAGAGACTGTATCTTACAACATGATGAGGTTGCTTCAGGACTTATCATCTCCGTCTACTGAAAATAATTGAAGGTAAATGTTCTGAGGCTTGCCTACTTAATTAAAACTATTACAGTTCATGTTAACATATCTCATTATTCAAAATTCTATCAAAACTAGTCCATGGGTCTCTTTATCTATACTCATTCCCATGGTGATTTTATTCAGTCTCAAAGCTTTAAATATCCTTTTCCCTGGAGACACTCAAACCCAAATCCAGGGAGTCATTCTCGTCTCTTCTCTCCCCATACAGTCAGTTGGTTAAGAAATCTTGTTAGTTCTAGCATCAAAATGTTTTTAAAAATCTGGCTTTTTTTTTTTTTTTGACCATCTCCACCACTAGCACCCTTGACCACCATCATCTCTCACCAGATTCCTAAAAGTCTCCCTGCTTCACTCTATAGCCCACTCACCACAGTGAGCTCCTCAAGTGTGGTAGATCTAGTCACTCTTCTCCTTAAATCCCATCACACTCTCAGTAAGTGTCCTCGCAATGGTCCAGGAGATCCGCGGTCTGCCTTTCCCCTTGCCCTGGTTTCCTTTCCCGTGATTCCTCTCCAGCTACCCTGAGCTCCTTTCTGCTCTGGGAACACTTACAACAACTGCCACGTGGGGCCTCTCCCACAGCTGTTCCTTCTGCTTGGACCACTTTCCCAGCAGGTGTCCACCTGGCTAAATTCTCCACCTTCTTTAAATCTCTGCTCCACTCTCTCTGCTGAGTACTCTGCTTCATGTTGTGCCTTGACCCTCCTCCACCACACTTCCACCCCATTAACCCTGCTGTACTTTTGCCTTTATCCCAACTCATATCACTGGCATACCATTTCCTAGCACCCAATATGTTACACTAGGTTTTTTGGTTTTTGTCTTCCTTTCCATATCTAAGTTCCATGAGGGCAGAAATCTTTGCTTCGCTCACTGAAATACCTCAAGGGCCTCATATGGCGCTGAACTATGAGGTGCAACAACAAATATTTGTCAAATTGATAAACCAGCCAGCTATCGACATGGAATGTCTTAACTAACATTCCTATTGCTTGACAACACTCACCTGATTATTTCCTAACATGTCACACTGCTTGACCAGCTATAATACTGTGACAGTGGGCACCCAGTCAGAGATTTGATTCCATAGAGTTTGAGGCTCTTGGAAAAACAGAAATGGCTGTATTATATGCTTCTCCCTCATGAGTGGGAAGAGAATAATCCTGCAGGAAATCACAGATTCAGATTTGCTAACAGCATGGTGCTACAGGGAGATAATCTAGTTCAGTGCTTTCTTTTGTTTTTGTGTTTTAATGTAAATCTTTAAAAAGTTTTTTTTTTTTTGAGTCATAGATCCCATTGAGAATATGATGATCTCTGAATCTTTACCTAACAAAAGGGTCCTGCAAATTTTTGTGCATGATTTCAAGCCCTCCAGGGATTTATGGTCCCAGCATAAGAATCCTTGAAAGCTAATCCATTTAGGAACACCTCCAATAATGGACAAATCTCTACATGGTTCAAAGATCTCCTGAAAAGATTATGCAACACTGCTCAAAAATCTCATCCAATATTGAACAATGCTCTCTCTTGGCAAACTCCTCCTTCTGTCTTTGTGTGGATGGAATGAAAGAGCAGTAGGTACATATGGTCCACCATCAGGACAAGGAGAAATAGAAATGCTCAGAGCTTTGAAAAATCCACTGGCATAGAAAAGAGTGAGCTTGGGAAGCTTCAGAGGCCCAGAGTCACCAGAACCTACACACCAGCTCATGTCCCCATTGACAAGCTGTCCCTATTACAGGGAAGTGACGGCCGATGGCTGGCTTCCTCTTTTTTGAATTCAGTTTTGTCCTATGAAGACAGTACAGACATAAAGGATATTGAAGAAACAATTGAACTGCCAGTAACAGAGAGAGAGAGAGAGGAGAGGCGGCTATGGAAATTGCTGTGAATGCACGTGGGGAGAGCCAGTGCTTGGCCCTGGAGTCTGACTTGCTGCTGCTGCTGATTTTCCCCAACACTGTGATTAGTAGGAAACCCTCTCCCCCCATGAAGGCTGTGCAACAGACCACAGACATAGCATTTTGATGCCAACTGAGCATATTGGATTGGAGGGAAGGGAGAAGTGGGTAATCAAAAAGCTGGATCATCAATATAAACACTCAGCAATAAGCAGCTTTTGCAGCTTTTATTATTAGCCTGACAAATATTTTTCCTGGCTCTAGAAAGTAGTACTCAACTGAATGAAAATGCGATAAAAAGTCTGGGAAAAATTATGGGCTTAGCTCTCTTCTTTGTGCCCAGAGTTACCTTATTAAAAGCACTCCAGAGAACAGAAGATAAATAGGACGTTTAACAGCTTCTCCCTATTCCCAAATTCAATTTCACTTTTGTTTCCGTGCAGGCTAGTACAGGCTGCCAGGAAGAGGGGCAGGGAAGCCTGCAAATACCTAGAAGAAAGTACAGTTGCCCAGGGGCCCAGACCTTGCTGGGCTACCCTAGTAACTACCCCATGACCAGCCTCTGTGGAGGTGAGCATTTACAATTAATCAATCATAGAGAGGGCTACCACATCTCTCAAGTCCTGCAGTAACTCCAAGCACATTGAATAAACAGGAAACAAGGAGAAAATACATGCTTCCCATTTGCTTCTCTCCTGCCTAGTGTACTCTCACTATAGCAACAAATAACAGGACTCGAGCAATTACAACAATGATTCTTTTTATGTGTCTCATGTTCCAGTAAGCCAAATTCTGTCATTACTTCAGGACAACCCAGCCTTTCTCCCCAAAGGAAGAAAAGGGTACAAATCATTATGCTGCTTATAATTCTCCTTGCCCCAGATTTTTGGAAGGTATAGGAAAATAGTCCCAGAAAAATCAGAATACTCATGCATCTCAACCCCTGCAACATAAGTCAATAACAGACAGGGCTGTGATTTCTTTCATTGCTCCTGACACCTATTGCACTAATTTGTTCATATGCATGTTTCTACAAGTGTCTTGTGGGCAGTAGGTGCCTACGACTTGATTCTTGAATACATGCACATGGAAGTGGTGCGTGCATGTTGGTAAACACAGAGAGAAATCCACATGGGTTGCTTAGGATTCTAATGAGCTGACTTCAGAATCTTCTAATAACAAAAATATTAGTCATCTCCATGGTGCGCAATGTGTAGCACAAACTGGCCGTTAAAGATAGTAGGAAAAGATAAAGGTGATGGACATCTTAGTACTTTTCCATTTTCTGAAATCCAATAGTACTTAAGATTGAAAGCATTTATACTGAGAATTAATCATAATAGTACCTGGTGCTATTATTTAAATGTTCCACATATATTTATTCTATCCTGTCAATGTGTTGAGAATTGGTGAAACATCCAATCAAAAGCAACTCCTGGAAAACAAGTTCTTTGGTGTTCCTCACAGAACCCAGTAAAGAGCCAGACACATGTGGGTTCCCTGAACACCTGCTAAATTGAAGAGCTGCCATACTATGTGGAGCCCAAGGTCCATCCAGTCCCAAAGGAAAGCAGAAACTCTGTTGGCTTTCAAAGACCAGATTTGTTTCTCATCTGTGTAACGTTTCTGGCTCATGTTGAAATATAATTATTTAGCTAGTAATGAGATGAGTTTATATTTAACTGATCCTCAGACCACAGACTTGGAGAGCACATTCGTTGTTTGTCTTAGTAAACTCAGCACATTAGAGATGCCCATTCCAATATTTAAATTCTATCATCTATCAGGTGGCCTTTGGCAATCTTATTTAACATAGCTCTCCTTGGTCTATTTTTTTCCTTAAATTCACAGAATTTACCCCTACTCGGTACCATATTATGTATATTTACTTGTATACTGTTGTCTTCTCCAGTGATAGAACATCATGATGGCAGGGAGCCTGACTGTCTCCACTGACCACCTCCCAGTGTCTAGGAAAAAAACAGGCATGGATTTGGTTCTCAATCAGTATTTATACAGTAGTGTTACTGAACTGACAAATGTTCACTCACTGGGAGTCAGGTTGGTATTTGAAATGAAGCAGAGAAGCCTAAGAATGAGTTAACTGTCCAATAATTACCACACACACACACACACACACACACACACACACACACACCCACACCACTCAGCTGACACACGAATCTTCAGGAAATGAACACGGAGAATGGAGGAAATGTACTCCTTTGACAACAGCCTCATCCAGTGATGAGTTGGAAGAAACAGGGCCAGTCAGTATGAAAGACTTGCGGAGATTTGATGCATTCTACTAAGACTAAAAAGGGGTGGGGGGTAGCTGCAAGTAAGCCAGATGGGGAGAACGCCATGCAACCTACAGCAGATGGCACTAAAATATTAAACTAACATTTCCTTATGCTCCAAGCTGAGCTCTACGTTAACGCTGATTTCAGGATGTCTATTTAAAAACATGCCGATGAAAAATGAATCCTGCATTGTTAAATCCATCTGCTAAAAATGACTCCAAGCATGAACACCTAATGTGCTTTCACACAAAGGATATGTTAATATTACTCAGGCAAGGTTATATCTAACAAAACCACCCAGAATGGGGCGGTGGAGGGGTGGGGAGGAGAAGCCCAGTGTCTCAGGAATCTGTTCAAAAACAGGCTCAGTGTGATAAAGCCGTGAAAATCTGCTTCTCCATTTCCATAGTAACAGCGGCAACCCTGAGACAAACACTTTAAAAACCAGATTTGTTTTCCTCCTTTCTAAATACCTTTGCATGATATTTTTAGATAATATTGAAATACAACTGACATTGCATAAGGTGTAAACACACTGCTTGTTCCAATTGCTTCAGTATTAGACAGGATGGCATTTTCTCGCTAAAACCACAATGACACTTCCACTGGCAATGGTGCAGCAACTGGCTCTTGGGGGATACCCCAGAAAAGTACTGTCAACTGAGTGTCAAACTTAATAATGTTTATAGGCTGACACGAGGTAACCAGTTGGAGGAGACGATATTCTCAAGATTTATAAGCTATGTAAAGTAATCAGCATATTAACCACCCACACTGCGAACATTATTTAAGGCTTCCACCAACAAGAAAACACATGATATTCATGTACTTTCTTATTAAATGGCAAGTGGAGAGACCATGTCCTGTTCAGCAAGAAGTCAGAAGAGAATGAAAAATAGAACCATGCGAACAGGTGAGAAGTAAAGGATCCTACCAACTATCCTATATGTTTGAAAACTTTAATACTAAGATCTGGGGAATGAAAGAAACACACTGACCATCATATGACATACAAACAGAGTTTTCCCTTGTTTCATGTTCTTTTTATAATTAATAGAGCGGAAAAATAGAAAGTGAGAGAAATTTAGTCATTGGCTAATTAAAACTGAACATCTGGAGGAAAAAGTATTTGAAGGGATTTTAGGGGCATTAGATGACATTAAGTTATCTGTTAGATGAAATAACAGTCCTATGGTTATGTAAGAAAAACGTTTCTATTTTTAGAGATGTACACTGAAACATTGAGAGGTGAAGTATCTCACTGGTTCTTAAATTTAAAATGCTTCCCCCCAAAGTAGACAAAACAAATACAACAAAGTGAAAATTGTTAAATTTTAATGATCTATATATGAAAGTTCATTATACTATTCTCTAACCCAAGAATATAGTTTTGTATAATGATCTACTTTATGTATCTTGAAAAAAAATAAAATCATGAGGATTCATTTCAAATCATAGGTTAAGTATAGATTTGAAAGGCCAATCTTTATCTCAGCTTCTTTCAAAACTGATGAAAATACATGTTATTTCATGGATGACAATTCCTTGGCAATGCTTGGTGAGATACCTTGTGTGAGCTTTTGAAGTGAGCTGATGCACAATTATTTTTGAAAACACGTAGACAGTAAACAAAGACAATGAAGCAAAAGGCACCAAACCAGCAAGTCATTACAAGCAACCTCCTTAGATGGGGACGGAATATTCTGCATAATTCCAACCTCCTGCCTGGTGCCAGTCTGTCTGCCTTGTAGTGGCAGGGGCAGACAAGACCTGAATTGGAGGCACACCAAAGCTCACTTTCCGCTTAGGATAATTGAACTTGTAACAAAATGGGCATTTTTTTTTTAGTAACAAGGCAGTCATCTGAGGCATTTTATGTAAGAAATAAACCCTCAAGGCTATGTACTCCAAGGAGGTGATCCTGGGTTTATCATTGTGAAAACACAACTAAACCTTGCCCCCAATATTAATTCAAATATTCCTAAGTAATCTGGATGTTCAGCAGATAGCTTTCCATAAAAAGAATTACAGAGATGGAATGTCTTTGAGTGTAATATTTTGCTTTGGGAAATGAAGCTGTCTGTAACATTTCCAGTTTGCCCCAAATTCAGTCCCTTTCCAAAGGAAGGGAACTTAATAGTTGTTACTGCCTGAACATTCTTCTGGCTTGAGAGAAACCTATCCTCCCAGCCTTGCCACAATGGATAGGACCAGAGTTGGGGCTTGAGCTCAGCTTTATGCATGAGGAAGAATGATATCCTCCATGTGGGCTGTAACAGGTGAGCTCCATACCAGATGGTGATGAGGCAGCCGACTCAGATCCTCTGCACCCTGGGGAACAGGCATGTTGAAGTATCAAAGGAGGGTGGGCTGCTGATGGAGTGCAGGTGCAGGGCACGGCTACCTTGGCAGTGCTCCACAGCCCACCGTTGAGCCAGCCTTGGAAGCATCAGGCCATGGGGCTGAGCCACCCAGGACAGCTCATCCCTGTTGGATCACATTCTCTCATATCTCTTAGTAACCTTCATATTTGACTGTAACCTGGCTATAAAACCTTAGCTAGTACAGAAAACAATGCAGCTATAGAATGTGATAATAATAGCTGTCATTTACAATATGCCAGGTCTCCTACCAACCTAAGCACCTTAAAAGCCTTATTGAAGCTCACTACACTTCTAGGAAGTAGAAATTAGCCACATTTTACTGATGATGCTTGAGAAGTTTTAGAATAGGAAGTGGTGGACCAAATCTTCCTTATTCCAGAACGCATGCCTTAATCACTACATAGATACTGCCTGTCTCTCTACCAACCTTAATACCAAATCTTGTTTTCAATCTGATTCTGTGTATTCAAAATAACAAGAAGCATTCTCTGAGAAAAATTTCCATTTTATAGGGGTTATAGTGTTTCAATGGACTAGCCTTGTGTGAAATCGATAGGCTTGGCTCAGCAAAGAAAAGGCTGAACACAGGCATACAGTGATGTCACCTTCTGCTTTGACAACTCAAATCCATTCTGGACTATGTCAGCAGAATCTCAGAGAGCATCTTCCTTTGCTGACTATATTTACCCTTTCCTGAGCTGTCACTCCAGGAATGCCCAAACGAGAGGTAAATGTTCTTATGAGTAACAGTAGGTGATCCACACACAATGTTCTCTTCTTAATTGGTCCATTATTCTTTAAATCTGTCTTTAGATTCAATAACATTTAAATGAGCTTTTGGAAAAGAGCACAAGCTATAAAACACACTGACATACAATAAAAGTCCATAATATACTTCAGCAACTTCACCTGTGTCTGGGGTCACCATTCATTTTTTCATCAAGTGTTTATTGAGTCTCTACTACTTAATAGGCATTAGAGATACAAAAGTGAATAAAAAGCTGTGATCTGGCTGGGTGTGGTGGCACACGCCTGTAGTCCCAGCACTTTGGGAGGCTGAGACAGGTGAATCAGGAGTTCAAAGCCAGCCTAGCAACAGAGAGGCGCTAAGCAACTCCGTGAGACCCTGTCTCTAAATAAAACACAAAATAAGGCTGGGGATGTGGCTCAGTGTTTGAGTACCCCTGAGTTCAATCCCTGGTACCTAAAAAACAAAAAACAAACAAACAAAAAAGCTGTGATCTGAAGAGCTTAAAGTATAGCTGGAAAACATGAGCAATAAACAGACAAATGTGCATATCACCTATTGTGTGATGATAAGTGCTAGGTCAAACAAGAGATCATTGTGCAAGAATAAAGACTTTATACACATTGAATTTCCAGTGAGCCCATGCATCAGGATGGGTAGAGTTATGTTATTAATTTCAGCCAACAGACCATAAGCAAAAGTGATGTGTGTCATTTCTGGGAGACGTTTAAAAGCTAATGTGTACCTCCAATCGTCTGTTCTCCTGGCATGGCAATCCAAGAAGCCATATGTTGCTATTCAGTGGCATGAGGGCATAGAGCTTGGGTCCCTTTGTAACTGGATGAAGGAGAGCCCCCACCAACAAGCATCAGATTTTTAAAAATGTTTGCTTTGTTTCAGTTCCTAGTACTTCCTCTTTCCCTCCCTTTCCTTTACTGTACTAGTCTTCCTTCTGTCCCATAATGTGCTTGGGAAAGAACATATTGGTAAGATCAATATGTTCATATAAATCAATAAACTTTAATATCAATAAACTTCAAATAAATCACCAGAAAACAATCTGTGACATATGAAAAAAAAACCTGTAAAATTTTAATTTAAATTTTATGAAAAAAATATTGCAGAAAGTACACACGCATTAAACAAGCAACTGGATTAGATGCTTCTAAACCCCCATCTCATTGTGAAACTATGATGGTCATAAACATGTAAGTAGTAATAAAATGAGAGGGTTAGCACTTACCCTAAATTATCTCAATTAATCCTCATAAGAAGCCTGTGATGTAGGTACAATTACTCCCTTTGAAAAGATTAAAAATAACCAAAAGGACACAGTCTAAAGAAAGGGAATTTAGACAGAGGCCACTGGTGTAGGGGAAGAAATAGAGCAGCTATTCTGCATGGAGTTGAGGATCCTAGTCCTTTGAAAACAAAACAGTTCACAGGCCACAAATGCACAATGGAAATTTCCGACAGGTTCACACTTCTTGCTCCAGTTCATGCTCACCAGGCAACAATGAGCTCATCTCCTCACTAGGATGCAGTCTGCATGGACATCTCCAATGTAAATTTATAACTGGGCATTGTGGGTTAGACCAAATTCAGGTAAGTTTCAGAACCCTTACAGCTGAGAAGGAGTTTTGGGATGAGGAAGTACTCCTTCAGAACTTTCTGGAGATCTGGGCAGCCCTCAAGTTCAGAGCCTGTTATATAGGAGCAAGCACACACTAGCAAACTAATGCATTAAAACAACCTGGTTTATCAAGTAAAACTTCTGTACCACACTCTGAGAAATGAAATACATGAAGAACTTGGAGGAAATAAGGTACAGCAAATGCATATTTTGAAAGGAAACAGGAAGAACTCGGGCACATTGGGTTCCAAAGTGGGGGATTTGACTAGCTGAGGGACAACATGGAGGCTGGGGACACCCTGGAGTGGGAAGGAGGAGACCCTAAGATACTGTGTTTATTTCCCAATTTTATCTGAGGCTGGCCTTAGACAGGAACTTCCCAGTTCTCTTAGGAGTCTCTCGGAAGCTTTTTGTGCTTCTGCTCTCCAGAGGGCACTAGTTACTCACTGTGGTTATTAAAGTTGGTACAGTTATTATAGCAACATTTCAAGAAGTAGCAATAAAATGCCCTGAGGATAGGACTGTCTTTTTAAAAACATGCTCAGAATGACCACACCAGTAATTCTAGCAGTGGGGTTGGTTAGCACCAGCAAAGGAAAGAACAAAAGAGAAAGGTATAGGAAAGGAGAAGCAAGATGTATAAAATTATGCAACTATGGGACATATGCTCTAGCATATTTTCTAACTATAGATCTTCTTCCTCAACCTCACATTATATCATAGGTTATCCTATGCGTCAGGAAGATGCTGGCTACAGCAACAAATAACCCCCAAACTGCAGTGGTTTAACATAGGAGGAAATCATTTTTGGCTAACTTAACAGATTTGCATGAGTGTTCATTAGGAGGCAGCTTTCCAGCAGGTAATCACTCAGGGACCCTCTCTGCCATCCTCTTCTAGAGCCTCGAAGGATGAAAAGGCACAACTACATCTCAGATGTGACCTTGTCCCCAATGTGACCCACCTCACTACCCCTCGCTTTCTCTGGGTATTAGGCTTATAGCTTCATCAGGTGCAAGGAAGGCTGGGAAATAAGCCCTTATTGAGCAGCCACTTCCCAGCCATAACCCTATCCTATCAAAGAGCAAGTATCCATCTGGTGGAAAATTACCTATCTTTACCAGTTACCGAATGAGCATCATATAAATTACAAGGGCAAAGAGTATACAAAGCAGGAGAGATAAAATTTATAGTTCAGGTGACCAGTCAAGATTCAACAGACAAACCCCTGAAAGGTGACTTACAGAACTTTGCCCTCAGGATCTAGAGTTTGGCTCTATGACTTCCTTATCAAAGAATCCATCTCTGTTTTCAGCCCCGTTACTAGGCTCTGAGGAAAAGATGTGGCCTCCACAGGAACTAGAATGTAAATCACAAGAGGCTTTCTAAATCAAAGTCAAAGCCAGTAATTTTGGCTTTGGAATGACAGGACATTTTAGTAGAATATATAAAATCTACCTAAAATGTCAGGATTTTGTTTTCAGAGGAATAAGAAAGGGCATAAAAATGTGGACTTCATCAGAAAGAAGAAAAGTAACAACTGATTTTGAGAATATTTTATTTATACCAAAATCATCTAGAATCAATTTATTTATGGTTTTGTTTCCAATATTTGAGAAAAAATATGATTCTAGGTAAAACTGATTCAACTACCAATTGCCTAAGCTAAACTTTTAAAAAACTAAATGTTTTCAGGTGATTGGACTGAATTTCCAGCCAATTGACCATCCAGCCATGTGTACCATTATAAAAATCTGATTTGCATTAATATAATTTCATGATATTAAATCTTAAATTTGCAAATTCTAAAGCACTTGCCATAGAAAAGCACTTAAGTTTGCTTAAAGACATGTCTACTACTTGGAAATCAACTTAGTTGGAAAAAAGTACTGGGTGAGAATTGAGAGATCTTTTTCAAATTGTGGTTCTTCTACTATAATATCACCCAAAGCAAATGACTGACTGTACATTAACTTTTGACTTCAATCTGAAATGAGGTGTTGATCCAAAAACTTCAATTAGTAGGAAACTAGCCTCACATATTCTTTGCAGCATCACGTTTCATGTTTTAACAGGGGCCATATGGTGCATCTTAAAGTTAATGCTGATAAAACTAAGTCACTTAGGAATAGTTTTTAAAACTCTGCCTTGAAGCTTGTTTTAAGGAAAATATGGATGATTGGTGAATGACATAAACAGTCCACCCACATGGACATTGTAAGAATAATTCAAAGACCTTCTCTTATATCATAATCCAAGATATCTGATTACAAATTTCAAATCATGGTGGTTTGAGAGGAGGATAAAAATCAGAGGCTAGATATTTTCACCACAACCACTGGATGGCAATAGACATTAACAGTGAACAGAAATAACAGTTCAAAGCCCATTTTTTGCTTTAGTTGATTTCCTCTGCATTTTTGGATGAAGAATCAAATAAATCTCCTTGAAATATTAAGCAGAGGTAAACAAGCATGGGTTTGGAAGTCAAAGAGTTAGGTTTTGAAACACATATTCCTCTTTTGCAAATGCTTTCTATGCAGATAAACCCAAGATTTCGGTACTCAGCCAAGAGTTAGAAGAAACTGAGGTGCCTACCACAAGGAAAGTGTTTAGCCAGAATATTATATTTACTCAATTATTTATTAGTGGTAGTGAAACTTTTTATCTTGAATAACAAAATCACACCTGCTGCTTTCCATTTTTGACTGGGAGCTAGAGCTCAACCCCACTCTCAGGCCTTTTCCCCATACCATGATTTTTCTAAGCCATGGGCAGAGGCCACTAGGAGGACTCCTCTAAACCAGGAGGCCCCAAACACCCTGGACAGTTAGCTCCTCTGCGTCTCCACCACAAACTTTTGGGCCTTTGTTCTGGAGGCATTGTGGGGCGGGGAGATGTTAGGAAGCACCCTCCAGAGGGGGCCACCAAGACCAGGGTATGCCTTACATGATCGCCCCTCCACTCCCCATAAGGAGGTGACAGTCTCAGAATAAACAGTATACATTTCCTTCTAAATCTCATTTACCCACAACAACCATTATTAACTAACATCTAAGCTGAAGCAGAAAACCCAACTTTCATAAGCCTGGTATAGGCCTTGGAGAAAGATAGGGCACTAGAGCAAGAATCTGGCCAAAGATTACCCTGAGGACCTTGAGACATCAACCCTAAACAGTTCCTAAAACAGTAATTCTCAAATGGTGATGAGCCTACAATTCACTGGCACTACCTAATGAGGCAGATTCCTCAGCCCTCCTAGGAGATCCTGGGGTAGGGCTATGAATTTATATTTTAACAAACTGCTTCTGATGTAAATGGCTCACCAATCACTCTTTGAGGAATACTACTTAGAAAAACCAAACGGTCCTAATCCACTCTTGCTGCCACCAACCCCAAATTTCCACAAGGAAAGAGAGAAGTCCTATATCTGTGATTCACTTGGCAAAGGACCATCGTGTCAAACCCAGGTCATTTAAAACCCAGAGGATCCCTTGCAGAGACAGGGCGGATGCAGGAAGCACTGAATAAATCACAGATAAAGACCAAGCTCGGCTGCAAGCCTGAGCTGAAGAAGCAGACCCAGGGTTGTGCATGTGTCCCCTTCGTACCCAGTCTGAGGGTCTGCTTTAAAGCTACCATTGCTTTAATCTCTGCCCTCTAGAAAGCTGCTAACTCTTCTTTGTCTCTTAGTATAATTTTTAATTCCTACCTGGAATTCCTACCTGTACTTCAGACATTCTGAAGCTTTTGTGATTTCTTTCCCCTGGCCAAGTTTGTTTCTGACTTTACTTCAATAACTCATTTGCTTGGCCACAGTCTCTGCCTATTTCCCAAGTCTCATTTAACCTCCGCAGGTATCATATCTGACCCTCATTCCAGCTCCGGTTCTAGCCACCCAAATATCACTTGTTACCTAAACACATGAAAGCCCCAGATGTTCAGCCATAGGAAGATGTGCTCCAACTGAGAAGACACTTGGGTGCCATCATAGTCTTCATGGATGCTTCTCCCACAATAGACACACACTAGAAATGGGTTCAGTGACTAATGAAGCAGCATCAAACTTTGGGGCACTCCCCATTATAAATACTTTTTAATCTATTTGTATTTACCATGTTGATAAAAACTGCAATATAATTTAAGAGGTGTTGGGTGGGGGTAAAAGTCACCCCTCCACCATCAATGCAAAGCCTAAGTCTTATTAAGTCAATCGTTAAAACATACCTCAAATCTATCCATCCCTCTCTATCTCCACTGCTCTTAAACTACCCTAGTCAGTTATCTCATTCTGACAACTTCCTAATCAGTCTTCCTGTTTCCAAGCTTTTTCTCCTCTAAACCTTTCTCCCTACAGCAGCCAATGTGACCTTTAAAAATGCAAAGAAGGTCACATCACTTCCTAGTTTAAAAAGCTTTCAGTGGCTTCTTATGAGGCTCAGTAAAAATCAAACACAGCACCGTGGTGTGTGCATGAAAGGGCACTGTCAACCTTCCAACTCTATTTCTTACTTTACCCTCTGCCTGCCACATTCTGGCTACATCATTGTTTTTTTCCATTTCTATAATATGTTCAGAACTTTTCTTCCTCTGGCCTTTGCATTTTCTTCTGTCTGGAACTTTCTTTAATGAGTTCTTGCCAGAGTTGACTCCTTAGTTTCTTTCTTCTCAGAAACCTCCAACCTTCATATCTAAATGCCACTCCCCACCGGGTACTCTCTCATACATCGCTCTGTTGAAGTCCTTTGGTAATGTTTGACCCCTCCACCACCTGAATATAATCCACCAAGGGTGGATTCATGTCTGCTTTGGTCACCAAAATATTGCTTGGGTTGGGGATATTATTGTATTCCATATTGATTGAATCAAAGGAAGGACAAATGGATAAAGGTCTTGCTGTGATAGGAATGGCATAACTATACATGAAATTTATGCTGTCTGTAGTTCAGGAGTGTTCTGTAGGATCAAAAGATAGAGTCTAGAAGGGCATAAAACATGAGTACTGTGTACCAATTTTAGAGGAAACTGAGGCTAGCATTTGAAGGGGTGAAGAATACCCTGGTGCCCATTTTCACTCTGAAAATTAGAAATATGTGAATTATATTCTCTAGGCCCATTATTGTAAGTGATGATGATTTATAGGAGGGACAAAGGTCCTGGGTAGGGGGTCAGGATCTCTATCTAAGTGCAAGTTTATTTCTTAGAGGCATCAAAATGTTTGTCATCTGTGAAATCTCACTCTACAAAAAAAGTTCAAAGTTGACTTGAATACATCTTAGGAGTTAATCTATGCCCTATTCTGTGTCCAGGCCAAATTTTCTAAGGAGTGAGTGTTTATTATGTTCCAAGATTTAGCAAGAGCCAGTTCTCCTGGAGAAGAAGTGTCAGGAGTACCTGTCCCCAACAATAATACCTGCTGGCGGCCACCCACCGAGATTTGGAGTAACTCTAACTAGGTGGAAAAGGAAAATCCCTAATGTCCTGAAGCCATTATTTTAAAAGCAGATCAATATGCAACTGGAACAATGCTAACCTGATGACTGCTTCAGAAGGAAAGCCAGTGAATTGAGCTGGTTATCGGCAGCCTCATTGCAAGGATGTGTAGACCAGAAAAGCACATTCTATGACTAGACAAAACATCCCAAGAATAGCTTAAGCGCTTTGACGTGCCTGAGGTAGGAAATTTAATTTCTTCATCTAGGTACTTACATGGCCTATGCTGGCACAGGAGCCCAGACTTTATCCAGCAATTGCTGGTCCATCTTGCTGAAAGCTGACTTGGGGCAGCAGCTACAACAGAAGAGCCTAAGTCCTCTGGGTGATTTAGAAATCTGTACATGAAAGGAAGAGGCTTTCCAATAATATTGAAACCTGATTTACAAATTCAATCTCATGGATGCAAATAAATGTAAGACTAGGATATAATGGTTATTTTTAGAATTATAGGAAGAAAAGCAAATGAGTGGCTCTTATTTCAGTACTCTACCAAATATTTTAGGACAGAAGCAATACCTCATATTATAATGAAAAGTTGTAACAAATATCATTGATGTGAAATCTACTGTGTGAGAGAAGGCACCCACCTGTTAGCCTTCTTACAAATCACTCCCATGAAAAAGAGAGACTTTTTCCTGCACAGGGGCTGAGTCCTACAAGCTCAGGCTGCTGCAGCTGGTACCCAGGGGAGAGAAGGCCATGGGGGAGGAAGCTGCAGAGGTCTGCCTCCCACAGCACAGGACAGACACCTCTCTATCCAGAAGAGATGTACATAGCTGAGACCCCCTCAGTATCTTGAATTTAAAAGTAGGCTATGCCTCGGTCATCTTCATCAAGGTGTTTTTTTTTAATTAATAAAATATTTTATTAACAATAACATCAATAGGAATAAAATGCTTAGGAACAAGTTTATCCAAAAAGTGCAAAATTTATACTTGGAAAACTCTAACCTTTTATTTTGAAAAATGAATATCTAAATAAATGGAGAGATACCCATGTTCACAGGTGAGAAGACTTGATATCATTAAGATGAAATTACTGGATGGGGCTACAGCTTAGTGGAATGCAAACAACTCGATAACAAGAAAACCAAATTTAAAATGGGGAATGGATCTGAATATACATCTCTCAAAAGAAGACATACAAATGGTCAATGATACAAAACAGTGTTCAACATCATTAATCACCAGGGAAATGAAAAATTAAAGCCAAAATGAGATTTCACCTCACAACTTTCAGAATGCATATTATCAAGACAATGAAAAATAACTGTTTCCAATGATGTGGAAAAAAGGGGACCCTGTACACTGTTAGTGGGAATATAAATTAATACAGTCATTTTAGAAAAGGGTATGAAGTTCCCTCAAAAACTAGGACTGCCTGTTATCCTATTTCTGGGTATATATCTAAAGAAACCGAAATCGATGTGTCAAAGAGACATCTGTACTCCTAGGTTTATAGCAGCACCATTCACTATAGCCAAGATATGGAGTCAACCTAAGTATCCATCAGTGAATGAATGGATAAAGAAAATGTGATATAGATGTACATATTTCTATCACACTTAATCATATATATCACGTATTATATCATAAATACATATATATACATACATACATATTATATTATATCATAAATACATATATATATACACACACAGTGGAATATTATTCAGCTTTTAAAAAAGGAAAATCTGTCATTTGTGGCAACATGGATGATTTTGGATAATAGTATGCTAAATGAAATAAGCCAGGCACAGAAAGGCAAACACTGTAGGATCTCATTATATGTAAAATACAAAAAAATAAAATTTACAGAAGCAGAGAGTAGAATGGAAGGTACCAGAGTCTGGGGTATAGAGGTGGTGGGCAAGGAAGTCCTTCCACTTTTACCCTTTGATCAATGTTTTATTCCTTAGAAGAATAAAACATTGCATTATGACTATAGTTAACATAGTGTAATATATATTTCAAAAGTACTAAGGGTAGATTTTAAATGTTCTTTTCTTTTTGATTTTTTTATTATTATTTTTTATTTGTTCTAATTAGATGTACATGACAGTAGAATGCATTTTGACATATTATATACAAATGGAGTCATCAGGTGTTTTGATGTTGTTGTTGTTTACTGCAGATCCAATCTGCTTAGCTTGTCTTCTCACCAAAGAAATTCTTGGGCTTCAGTGTGCTTACTAACGGTTCAGATTTAGGCCCTGCTTCTTATACTGAAGTTTGGGTCTGGAGGTAAAACAGGAACCTGAATTTTTACCAGGTATCCAGGCAATACTAAGGGAACAAGCAGCTTAAAGCAGTATTTCTTAAACTGGGTCACTGGGTACATTCTTAAGTACAATTAAAATTTTTACATTTTGAATTCTCATTTTGATGATAACTCTCCAAGTATTAAGAACATTCTGGATCATTGGGGTGACGACTTTAAAACCTAATACTACAGCAGGACACCTATCAAAGTGTTTATAATCAGGTCAGCACTGAACAGTTTCGACTTTATCTCAGGCTAACGAGTCTTTACTCAGATCCAGACCTAATTCTTTTAAATGACTTCCTTGCACGCCACTGGGTGGATGAACCAAAATCATCTTCTCAACTCCCTGTTGACAGAGTGTTGTTTCCATTTTTTGTTGTTGTTTTTGTTGCTACTATGAAGAATGCTATTGGGAGAACATTTATTTGTATCTTTATAAATTTGTTTGTAAGATATATGTACATATATATAATTATGTATTGTGTACATATAATTTACAAATGTGTTTATATTATATAAACCATATGTATATGACTTATTTATTTTTTGCCTCCCTGTTGTAGCATTTCTGTGGGATAAATTTCACGGTATTTAAAGGCTATGTCCATTTAGAACTGTAAATAGCTATTACCAGATGACCCTCCTAACCGGCATTTGGGTTCTGAAGGTTACGATCATGTAAGTGGAATAATGCTCAAATGACATTGCTTCATTTGCTCAGGAGGGAGACAGAGGAAAGAGAGGAACAGATTTTGACAAATAATAAGACTATATTGCCTTCGGGAGCTCTATGAGATGTCCGACGACAGTAGGGAAATGGGCTTGGATCTCTGAAGAGAAGGCTTCTCCAGAGCAAGATGTGGGAGGTGTGGCACATAGGGCAGTGGCGGAAGGCCTGCCAGGGTGAGACACGGCCCTGAGAGCAAAGATGTGAGGCTGGAAGAAAGACCAAGGCAGAACTCAGCACAAGCCAGGGCAACTGGAAGGGAGGCAGCAAGAGATGGGAAAAGAGGTGAGAGAGTTAAGGGGGTTGGGAAGGAGAAACATTACTGCAATAGGGGAAAAAGTTCCAAGAAGGAGTGAATGATCTCCACGAAAGCTGATACTGTCCCCAATTTTAATGTTAAATGAAATGCTACCAAACAGGATGCTTAACGTAGTATCATTTGTGCATTAAAACATTCACATATCCTGATTACTTAAAGAAAATGTTTGAAAAGAACGAGAACAATGATAAATACAAAACAAAGCAAGTCTGTGGTTACTTGAGAATTAGGAAAGGGAGGGTAGATAAGGCAATTTTAACTTTTTTTTTTTTGCACTATTTTGTACAGCTTGAGTTAATTATGAATGTTACTTCTTCTTTTTTTTTTTTTCTTAACTAATGTTTTAAATTGATCAGCAGTATGACCAGAGAGGGCAAATAGGAAGTCATTTGTGACTTTTAGCAGAATGACTTTAGGGAGGAATGTGGCAGCTAACTTCCATAGCCTAAAACACTACTTCTCAATCTTTCATGAGCATAGGCATCATCAAGGAATCTTGTTAAAAAAATGGACTCTGAGTCGTTTCTTATAGAAATAGAAAAGGCAATCATGAAATTCATTTGGAAAAATAAGAGACCCAGAATAGCCAAAGCTATCCTGAGCAAGAAGAGTGAAGCAGGAGGCATCACAATACCAGACCTTAAACTTTACTACAAAGCAATAGTAACAAAAACGGCATGGTACTGGCACCAAAATAGGCATGTAGACCAATGGTATAGAATAGAAGATAAAGAGAGTAATGCACATAAATACAACTATCTCATACTAGACAAAGGTGCCAAAAACATTCATTGGAGAAAAGATAGCCTTTTCAACAAATGGTGCTGGGAAAACTGGAAATGCATTTGCAGCAAAATGAAACTTAACCCCTATCTCTCACCATGCACAAAACTCAACTCAAAGTGGGTCAAAGACTTAGGAATTAGACCAGAGACCCTGC